>CAFUXE010000719.1:18477-37957 GCA_903364295.1 Serranus cabrilla
AATGGCTGCAGTAGTTTAATTTTTTTTTTACCTGCAGTCACAAATATTCACACACATTTTAAACAGAAAAACATGTAACTAACATGGCATGATATATACAACACTTAGAGGTGCTCTAACACTGTAAACATTAAGAAACAACAATCAGAAACAGCATGAATTTCATTAATTGCTAATGATTTAGTGTGGAACAAAAGAGCATCTATAGATTCAAAGTGAGTCAGTTTAGTTTGGCACAGATTACATTTCTACAGTAGGTCAAAAAGCAAGTAAGGTGCACTGGAGGAGCCATTTCACTTCTGACCACAAGGGGGCGCACTTTATCAAATTTAGCTCAGAGCAGTCCACTACCTCACTAACTGTATGTAAACCTACAAGAAGTTAGTGAAAGTCTTAACACTGTCCAGATACTGTTTGTTACTCTGTTCTGGGCAGAACCACAGGCCAGTGCGGTTCAGTATAGTTCTGGATCCACTGTCAGGCCATGCTGGGTCTGCTGTGCTGCAGCTTGGCCTTTCTCGCTGCCACTAGCAGCAGTATGCCGGTGAGGAGCTCCAAGCCGTAGGAGAGGCAGGCCAGACCCAGAGACCAGCCGAAGGAGGTGTGGATATATTCCAGCCCCTCCGGCCCCACCAGCCTCTCCATCTCAGCCAGCGCCTGGTGCGAGTAGATGATGTAGAGGCTCACACCGCACAGCGTCAGCAGACCTGGGGAGAGAAGCATAACACGCAGAAAAATCCGTTTTATTTACTCATTATCTTTGCCATCTGTTCATTGAAAATCATTTGAGAAATATTAATATTTTAGGCTCAAATCCTGAAGACTTTTTAAGGCGATACATAAGCTGGTATTGTACCGCAGCGATCATAAAGCAGAAAGTATTTCCAGTTATGTGTTGTGAGATCATTGATAAAACCAGCAATAACATCACGCTATTAGCTACCCAAAATCTCATATTGTGCCAAGACAGGAAATATACTGACGCATGATTTGTCTGCTTACACAACATCGTAGTCATCAGAGACTAGGACACATTTAAACCCACACAGTCCTCACAAGTTTCATAGTGTTGCTATTGGAAACCCTTCTAATTTTGACAGCTTGCTACTGGTTTTAAGGGGATGCAAGTGGAGCACAGCGGCTACCCAGGGCGGGACTAATGATTGCTTTATTACAATTACACCCCGAGGTGCTACAGGCTCAGAGAACAAGGAGGAAGCTGCAACTGCAGATTCATTTTTATTCTGAGAAACACGGACAGACCGGAACCAGCCTCATATGTTTTAGAAAGGTCTATTATTACTACTACTGCTGCTGAAACGGTTGATTCAGCGATTTGAGGATTTACAGGCAGATCTGGAACACATTTAATGATGAATACATTTTTTTTTTAACAATTTATTGAGCAAAAAACCCAAAGATTCACTGGTACTAGCTTGGGAAGAAGCTGCTTTTATCTTCTATCTGCTGGATGGATTGCCATGAAATTTTGGACAGACATTCTTGGTCCCCAGAGGATGAAACCTAGAGATGTTTGGTGATCCCCGGACCCCCATGAGGTGGACATCTGTGGTTTTGAGTGAAATATCTCAGCTATTACTGAAGAGATGCTGGTAAATGTGGTTCTTGTTGATTTTTATGTTTCCCACAGGAGAAATATTTTTCTGATTCCCTCACAGCGCCCATCATCAGGCCAACATTTTACTTTTGTCACACTTTGGTTTATGATCAATACCTGCACAACAAATTACACTTCCTGTTCTAGTTACAGAGTGCTGTGGGAGTCCTAAACACAAAAATGAGTCAGCATATTTTACTTTACCTTGTCTCGAAATGTTGAAATAAGTGCTGTGGTTAACACAACTTCAAGAGACATTCTTGCTTTGTTCTATGACATTAAATAAGACCAAACACAGGAACTTTAAAGCTTTTTCATTTCTTGAAAAAAGGCGGTTGCTAACAAGTGACTAAGTGAAACGGTAGAGGTCGTCAGGGTTATTAAACGCCAACATCAGCTTTATGGCGATGAAGTTTTTTGGATAGTGACAAGGACTCAGTCTTAGTAGTACGTGCTCTACCAGTGTGAGCTGCCACATTTTTATCGTTGGGGTTGTAAGCTACACAACATTAATTATGTCATATCATGCCATTCTGCTTTTGTTGTAGGTGTGAATTGTTTTTTTTTTTAAACATAGAGGAACTTTATAAATGATCTAATTTCAGAGAAAAGTCTCTTCACAATGTAAATTAGCTTGAAAATCGGGGCGTCCAGGTGGCCCACCTGGCTGAGTGCGTATCACAGAGGTTCAGTACTCGTACGTTGGCGGCCAGAGTTCAATCCGACTCTGAGCCCTCTTCCCCTTTCCCCGCTCACTATCAATAAAGCCTTAAAATTACCAAAAAAATGTCTTTAAAAAAAATTGCTTGAGAATGAAATACAAGAGAAGCGGTGGAACAATGGCTCTGCAGGGAAATACCAGAGAAAACCCCATTATGGTGTTTATGGTTGGTGAAGAAAGACGTTGCAACATGAGATCTACAGTAATTCTCTCTATATAAACAGATGTGTGTGTGGTTATATTTAGCCTTACACTCTATAACGTATAACATGGCATGATCTCACCCCGACTCTCACTTTTGGTGTTAACGTACATTTCCTGGTTGCAGTGGGGGATTTATTAACACAATACTGACGATGCTCTCTGAACATGCTCACTTTTTCAACAAAATATAAATAAATAATTAAGAGTGGAAGAGAGTTGAACATCAAACGGGACAAAGACAGATTAGGGAGACAACAAAGACACCGAAAACAAAGAAACGCCTTTCTTAGAGGCTGGGATATTTTAAAACGGTCACAAGGCGACTCCAATCTAATTCTCAGCCTTTATTTCATTCCACACATTACCATGTGCTGCTTGTTAAAGACAGAATATAAAGAGTCTTTTAAAGTAAGTGTTTGTGCATCACAAGGTCCTCTTTGTAGAGGTCATAAGGCATCGGCACCCAAGGGACCCACAGGGACGAGCTCTCGCAGACACTCAGGCACACGGGTCATTTGATTACTGTAAATATCCACATTAACATAATAGCATTAACATGTAATCCAACTTTACAGATAACCCACATTTGGATCATTTGTTTGATGGCAAAATAATGATGCCGGGTGTTAAATCTTTTCAACGGCAACCAGAGTACCATCTTCATCAATTACAGGTTTCTGGCAGCCATTTTTAGAAATCTTGGTTGACTGGATAAAAGATTGCGGCAGCTGTTTTAAACGGGAGCTGTGTGATATGTAAAATATGACAGTTTAAAGCAGCTATAACGAACTTTCACTGCAGCAGGGCGAGACAGTCTGGTCACTGGAATCTGAGCCAAAGGATATTCTAGAGCAGTGATTCTCAACTGGTGGGTCGGGACCCAAAAGTGGGTCGCGGACCCATTTTCAGTGGGTCGTGGGCCTTTTTCTGGGCAAAAAAATCCTGTGGTTTTATTTTGAAGGGGATTTTTTTATGCCGTCTATTCACTCTCACAGTTTGTTTCCATCTGCTGACTGAGCATGGAGAAAGTTTGGGTCTTTTTGAAACTACTTGTATGTTGTGTTATCTAAGATGCACTTTTTGTTTTTTAATTTAAAATGCAGCTAATTTAGTGTAAAAGGGAATATTTTCCTCTCTAGCATCCCCAGGCTGCTGGTTTATCATTAAACTGTGTTATTCTGTACTATCCCAGGTTCAATTTGCACCATCTTTGCATTAAATACATTTCAGAAATTGAAAATTTTCCCTCGATTTGTGTCGTGGCTCGTCTTTACGGGGTGATGGTTGGTCCCAAAGCCAGACCAGTTGAGAACCGCTGATCTAGAGAACCTCCATGATTTTCGTCTCATTTCACTGGAATCCAATCAATTACTACATAGAAATAGCCAAAATAACCCAAATCTTGCTGATTGTCTCATTTACTTTTTTAGATCAGAGTTAAATTGAAAGTCGTTAACAACCAGTTAAGTTAATTGTTGTTGATCTAAGCTTAAGCAACGAAAAAACACTTATTTTTGATAGGATTTATCTGTAACTACCAGCTTTTCATCCAGTTTCTACCTTTGTGTCACAGACTTGAAACACACACCAAAAGACACAAGACACTGGCGTATAATTCTGATGGGTGTCGTGATTATCACCTTGATTTAGAAAATAAGGTTAAGGTGGCATTTACAAGATAGATTATTGTCTTAATCCTGTTAGGCTTTTTTTAGCCGCATTTTCTGTCAGCTCTTTCAAATGTGTGGTGTCTTAATGGATGCTGGTTTCCTAAATAAAAAAAGAAGAAGCCTGAATGGCTTTTCAAGGTAAACTCGTCATCATGATGAGTCAGTGTTAGGACGGAAACCTTTTAACCGGGCACAGAGTGACAGATATACAGCACATCTCTAGTCTGTGTAGTAGCACTGCATATATTTTATATCCTACATGAACCAGCATGTTGATTTCAGGAGGTTTAACAAGTTAACTGTCCCACACAAGAAATCTGAAATTACAGATGGTACGAAATAAAATACAGAACACAAAGAGACACATTTTATCTAGAATAATTTCCGAGGCAAACTTACTTCACCGTTGTGTCTCCCCACACACCAATAAAAGCTCTCATAACCCATCCGACAGACTGCAGGATGAAGCCTTCTGATGTAATAGAAGCAGGAGCTGCAGCACACACACTAAAACACACACACCTGCCCGTTCATGCATACTTAACCAATATGGCCAAATCAAACAGCCAATCAGTCTTGGGTGGTAATAAATGTCAGTCTCTGTGGCCACATGAGGTCAATAACTACAAGTGAGGTCAATTTCAGCCCTGCAGCCGTGCACATAAAGTGTCCCCGTCTGCACAAATTAACCACATGGCTTTGCTTTACTGCCACACACAGCCATATATATTCCACCAAACCCTCTGCAGCTTTCAAGTGTTTTCCACTTTCCCTCTGTTATGAGTGGATTACATGTTGAATGAATGAAGACCGTGCCTATAAATCTCTGCCATGCTGATTAACAATTAAAACAATTAAAGCTCTATTCATTAACTATGTGTTGCCATAGTGAAGTCATTTTCCTTCCACAGGTCTCCCTGCTGCATTAAATGTATGTAAGGAAAATGCTTTTTACAATGAAAAAAAAAAGAAAAAAGCATTGCACACTTCTGGCGTATCCTGTTTCTACCACACAAGGCCATTTCAGTGCAATTATCTTCAGCACCTAATGGCTCCGGCTTGATTTAACTCTGAGGTAAATGATCCAAGACAGATAGATGTTGGTGCGTACCTCTACGGTGATATGTCACATTTATCAACACTGTCTCATCCTCACAATGGAGCGGTAATAAGACGTTATTTCGACGTGTTGAATCTTAAATGGGATAAAATCAGCTCTTTCTTCTGCATAGAGAACACAGGCACAGTAGTTGTGAGAGAGCATTATCCATACTGTGTAGACGGGAACCTCCCACTATAAATTAATTCACTGTAATGGTTGTAATAGGAGCACTGATTCATGTTTTCTGGGGACTGTGGTTTTCTGTTTGTTTGATGGACATAATAGGTTATTTGTCAGTCAACCCATATGAGTGTTTTCAGGTTCACGGTACAGAGTAAAAAAAGGAGTCCGCGCCGTCATTATACGTACACATGCGGTTTGCGGTTGTAAAATAAAAAGTCTGTAGTTTCACTGAATTTAGGCTACGAAACCACTAAGATAGGTTTAGGGCAAAAAACTTCCTGGTAAGATCTTATAAAAGAGTTTATACTGTAAATAAATGTGCGTAAATGCCAGAAGTGACGTAGATACAAGGACGTGACTACTGGACATAGTTATGTAAAATGTGATGCACAAAGCGTGAGACACGGAAGTTCAGTGATGATTGAATCACATTGTTTACTTTTGCTTTCACATGGGACACGAGTCCCGTCCCCCCAGTGAAAGTCTGATGTTTGTTCGACCATCAACCGCGCCTCCCACCCTTCTATAGCATGATTTGTGACATTTAAACTCCGCATCGGTCATTCATTATGATAACAGCCACTAGATGGCAGCGGAGGACAGTCTAAAACGTAAATATGGGTCATCTTTTGCTTCCTGTAGAAACGACTTATGGGGTCGTTTTTGAGGGGAGATCAGTCTGGAGCTGAACAAGCCTCTGTGACATGAAGCCTGCCCCCTCTTACTCCACTATCTTTAAGAGGCTGTAGCACATATTGTGAAGGCTACAGAGAATATATTCTCTGGAAGGGGCTTAATTACACATCAGTTAGACTTAATTTTGGCAAGAAATAAAATTTGTCTTGTAACAAGATATGTGAATGATATAGTCTCCCCTTTATAAACATTTTACACACTTAATGCTAAACTAATGCAATTTTCAGGCAAAACCATGCAGTTTTCTCATGCAGTAAAATGTTATTTTCAAGTAGTGTATTTTAATATTTCTGCATACTGGTGTCTTGCATAAATTTGGTATGACTGGAAAACTTTTGTGGATTCAAGAAGCCCAATTTATTCATGTGTGTAGGTGAAAAGAAAGTGAACCCCGACTTACTGCAGATGAAGAAGAAGGAGGCTGTGCCGGTGAGGAGGACGGGACTCCGAGCCAGAGAGCTGACCAATCCACAGATACCACCGAACAGCAACAGGACCAGGCTGAAGGGGAGCACCACCACTATGGCGCTGTGCATACCTGCACAAAAAACACACGTACATGCAAACTGATTATGGGGCATCTGATAATTAAAATTCATGAGCAGAGTATGTTATGATGAGCTTCGATAAAGATGGAGGACTCACTCTGCTCAGTCTCGGAGTACCTGGTGTAGTCCCCTGGGTAAGGGTCAACAGAGTCTGCGTTCATCTTCCCACCTGGATGTCACATTTAAAAGCACATCAGTTATACACATCTGCAATTTCACTCCATTAATTCAAACACAACATAAATAAGTTATGGAAGTAGCCTACCATCGCTGATGCTCCAGAGTCCAGAGTGGGAGCTCATGTCCTCAAAGTCGCTCATGTTCATAGTGTTATCTATGATGTACCAATACTCGGTTCCGAGGGAAGTGGCCAAAAAGGCGAAGCTCAGAAGACCGCAGATGCCGGCTGTGATCACCAGAGAGCCAAAGGTAACCTTCATCCTGCATAGGTGAGGGTTTAAATCACGCGTAACGGAGATGGCTCTAACTCGTGCGTAACGCGGATTTTTTTTTAGTGCTGATCCAGTCTTTGAAACGCTCTCATTACGAGATGCGCAATAAATCCCAGCAATATTTCACTGTTGAGGCTATGCAAAAGCTTTCCGTGGAGGCGGCAATTAAAATCTACAGGATGGACATGTAGAGGAGAGAAACCCAGACTGAATGAATCAAGTCAAGAGCTGCACGAGAATAGTAGCAGCCGAAGAGAACAACAGCAGCTTGTGTCTGGGAGGGACTAGATTTTATGCTGGAGGCGCACACGTTTACGCACAGCATGGAGGGAGAGAATAATAAGGAACATGGAGAAACAGCCAGCTGCGCTTTAACACAATAAGAGACAGAATAATATACACGGGAGTGATCAATCAAAGAATACCCTCAACACATAATTTCACAGTAATGGTGACAATATTAAATAAAAGAGCACATAAAGCCAGACCTTTAGTCTGTTTTCTTCCCCCACCAAGATGCTTCTATTTAAAAAAAAGTCTTATAGTTCTCAAAACTGCTCAGTTTTTAAAGTCAACAATATTAAAATAGAATAGTACATTTACTCAGGTACTGTACTTAAGTACAATTTTGAGGTACATGCTCTTTATCCAAGTATTTATGTAACTTTATACCTCTACCCCACTACCTTTTGAGGCAAATGTGGTACTTTTTACTCCACTACATTTAGCTGATAACTTTACTTTTTAGATCAATTTTAAGCACTTTATGCAAATCACTTTTCAAAGCATGTAGTACCTGTACAAACCCTGCATATTTACCACAGAGATGTAGAGGAATAAGAAGTATAAAGTAGCCTTAAATGGAAATACACAACAGTACAAGAATGTCTAAATTGTACAAGAAATAAGTTTAATGAATAAAAACAGACGAGACAGAAGAAAATATTAAAGACGACAGATATACAGTGTTACAAAGAAGCCATGAAGGAAGTACGGAAATAACTTTAGTGGGAAACCAGTCAGCTACAATTAACCTCTCACACGCCGCCCATCTCATTCATCTGCTTCTATTCTCCTGTCACTCTTCACCCATTGCTGTTTTGATGATATCACCTCTTCTCAATTTGGCTGCCTCTTCAAACTTGGTGATGGCCTCGTTACAGGATTTGTTCTGTGAGTGGAGGAAATTAAATCTGAATCAGACATAATGTTCTCCCCAGGGAATGAGCCACATTTAGTAGCTGTGCAATTAACTCACTTTTCAGACGTGAAGGAAAAAATAAAGACAAGAGGACAAAAGAACAAACACAATAGTGTGTTGACAATAACATAGTGCTATAGAACAGCCAATTGATTAAATTATGCATTATGTCAGCCAGTAATTGTAAATGTATGGAGAACGTACGATGATTGACTTGTGTCTCTCTTTCTGTAGTTTGAAAAATTCCTCCACAGTCAGCTCTTCTACCGTCTTCTTCAGGGCGATGAATTGGCAGGAGGGTGAATGAGATTTGTGCTCCTTTCTGGTAAAAAACAAAACAAAACCAACAGCAATAATCAGGGGGAGACCAATTTAATGAAACACCTGCACAGAATGTTTCAGTTAAGTTTCAGATATCCACTGTGATCTAATGTTATTTTCTGAACAGCTCTGCAACACTTTTGTAATGAAAATAAATGATTGCCTCAAAAGGCATTATTTTCTGATAGACTCACAGCAGCAACGATCTAAATCACAAATAAACACACCCACAGACAACCGTGTGGGACGGAGCTTTGTCTGATTTTGTGTGAATAAGAGCTTCATGCGGTGGCTGCATTTGTATGTCACGTTGACTGACACAGTGGCACACTGTGAGTGCAGAGAGCAGAGATAAGGAGCAGAAGGAAAAATTGAGGCACATAAACACAGCAACAGGGCTGAAACCTTGCTGCAACAGTAGGAAACCTACAGGTTATGTTGCAGAGACTAAGTCCATATTTTGCACAGCCTGTAGTCTCTGCAGAATCATATAACACACCAGGAAGCCTCTGAATTATAACAATATAAGTGGAAACTCAAACCGGAAATTAAACAGCAGTCAAAAGTAAACCTACACAGAACAAATGGAAGACAGAAGAGACGTGTCAATATGTTAAACTAAGACCTCAAAAATGCATGTGGAGAGCTTTCAGTCTAGACATAACTTGATTTTTGTCTGAAGAATAATTGGGTTGGATCTCACATACAGTTAGACTTTGTTACCACTCAGCTAAAGAGGGGCAAATGTCCCCAAGTCAAGAGGCCTCACTCAATAAGTGTCTATGTGAATCACTGTCTGCTAATTTTCACACACATTTGGCCAGTCACTTCCATAATCATTAAGGTATTTCACAGACTTTATTTGTCCTGTGGAGTACCACACAGCCTGCAAAACAGTTGCTTGTCTTCTCTTATTTTACACAAGAACCTTTGATTATTTCCATGTTACAAAATCAATGTGGAATTTGAAAGCTGTGGCGGTTTACCAGTCTGAAAGGGTCTAAAAAAAGATGTTAGCATTGCATTATAGGAAATGAAGACATCCAGTGTTTTGGGAGCTTGATCCATAATAAAGAACAGTCAGAGGCAAAGATGCCTCAACCTTTTTTCTTGTTTTACCATCTCTTTCAAGTCCTCCTTTAGGCTTACATGCATATACTGCTCATATATTTTACTTTACAACCTGCTTTATTACTTTGCTATTTGTTTTTATAATGCTGTTGTGCTATTACTTGTTGTGAGCTATTTGTCTTTTTCCCTGTCGAGTCTTATTTGTCTAGAGAATAAGATTTATTACAAAAATAAGATAAACCTCAATTGGCACAGAAAGGAAAACATAATAAATCTTATGTCCTTTTATTTAGATCTGTGACCCACGAGCCGAGTAATGTGGTTATCTTACTGTGGGTCATCCTCTGGCTCCCAGCCCTCCAGCTCTTTGAGGCAGAAGAAACACATGGCGATGTCGGGGCTGTTCTCTGATGGGGTGTGAATGAAACCAGCTTTGGCCATCTGGAGAAACAAATGAACAGAAAGAATGCAATATTAAACAAGGCAATCAGAGATGGCAGACTTCACCCCACAGCACCCTCTGTTGGCCAGGGATTTATATGCAGCGGACACACGGACGGACAGACACCGCGGCCCAAAACAATACTTCACTCCCACTCCATGGGGTGAAGTATAAAGGCTTTTTTTTTGTAGCTGTATTCATTGCTGAAATTATGAGTTGAACGACAGGTAATTAATCAACAACCACTTTATGGTTCAATTAATTTTTTATTATCTAGCAAAACTGTTTACCACAGAACAATAAGCAGAATAACAATAAGTAGAATTAAGGATTGTGTGTTATTTCCTATTCAAATTCTATTAGATTAACTGATCAATAAACCTCAGAAATTATTTTGATAATTGATTAATTGACTCAAAACATCCTCTAGTTATAGCTTTGCAAAATGCTGCTTTCTCTGTTTTATACCATTTTAATTCAAGTTTAGGACTGTTTGTCAGACATAACCTTTGAAATTGGTACCTTGTACTCTGGATAATTGTGATGGACATTTTTCAATATTTTCATTGACATTTTATAGACCAAATGATTATTGGACTGATTATAAGACATTCAATTAAACCATAATGAAAATAGTGGTTCAGTGCAAGCAACAAAATGTCTTTGGTTTTAGCTTTTAGGTGTGAGGATTTGCTGCTCTTTTTATTTGCACAATTGCACAAACCCCTAATATACTTCTAGATTTGTGATATGTGCCACTAGAAATGTGCAGCTCACTGCTCCTTGCATGGCGTGTTCACTTGTGTGTACATAAGGATGGGTTAAATGCAGAGCTTGAATTTCCCCATTGTGGGATTAATAAAGTAATTAATCTTAATCTTACTGACCTACACATCGACCACTTTTTATTCTTACATTAATGCTTTGCCTGCCAACTTGGTGATTCAGTTTGTATAGATTTTTTAAAATGTTCCTCTAGTGTTGTGTCTTATCTAACAATTTCGTCACTGAATTGTGTAAACCTAGATTTTATCCCTTTTGTCTTGTTCCCCAACCTTTACGTTGTCATTTGGTATCCGTCATATCTTGTTTTGCTTTTCTGAAAAACATGAACATTCTTTGATCATAACAAGAAATCACGCGGATTGTTTCAATTAACATTATCAATTTAACAGCACTTGCTTTGCTAATTCAACTAAAATCAGACAGACTTGTATTAAAATTAAAAGCGTTCGCTTCGCTACTTGAAGATAAGTGATGTTAGCTAACTTGGTTGGTTCTTCATGTAACGTTAGCAGTAATCAAACCTGTGTGTTTTTGTGGCAGAGCCTACGTTACTCTAAATTAACACAAAGTGATTTGCGTTACATACCCCTGGTAAACGTAACGTACAGACGAACGCGTAAGGTTACATGGTAGTTTATTTGGATATTAGCGGTGTCCTATTTTATCTGGGGCTAATTGTTATTTCGTTAGCTTAGCTGACATTAGCACATTCAACCGTTTTAAACGTTCACTTACGTTCTCCGGGGTACAAGTGCAGTCTTCGTCGAATGGCCACCCCTCGAAAGTTTTCAGTCTGTTCTCATAAGAATAGAGTTTAATTTCCTCTTGGCTGAGTAGTTCCATTGTACTTTAGTTTTTAAAAATGTAATAACTTTAGCTTGAACCAGTGAATCTCCACAACCTGAAACCACCGAGCTAAAGGGTGTTTTCAAATCTCGTCGAATGTCCGCTTCGGCTGTTTTGATTGGATGATTTCTTCTTCGTGGATCAACACCAGGTAAAACGCTCAGGGCCGCCCTCCAGTGTTCGCGGCTGCGCACGACACCTCCCGTAACCTTTTCCTGGCAATAAAACAAAACAAAAAGCCCAAACTACATTTTCTTTTTTTTTTTAAATAAAGACAGAACACCGCTCACTATTCTCGTCTCTTCCAAAACACCAGAAAGACGTTTAAACATAAAACCATCAGACTTCCGTTTATTTTTCATGGGTAATGTAGTTCTTGACTGTTATTGGTCGAAAACGCGACGCGCGGAAGTTTGTGAGGACATCCCATCTTGTCAACAACCGGTTCAGGAGTACCTCGTCCAGTTTAGCCAAAATTATCGCTTTTATTATCCTTCACTCACATACGACTGTTAACAGTAGCGTCTCTACCGTTACATATGCAGACTAGTTACTTTCTTCTTCTTCGGTGGTGTTGCCATGGACGGACGGTGTGCTGTTGAGACTTGGACAGAGTTTGGCTTTTCAGAAACATCATACACACAGAGGGTAAAGTTTGGTTTTGGGACATATGTGTTGCTCTGCACTGGCAGCGACGAGGTCTTCGTCTTCAGTACTCAGGAGAGAAAACTCACAGTAAGTAACTCATAGTGTATGAACTGGATAGGCGCTAAATTATTATCAACATGGTCACATTTTCTGTGTTTTACTGTGTTATGTTGTTTTGTGGCAGGCTGTCCTCCAGTGTCCCGACCCTGTGAGTGATCTGGTTGAAAGCCATGACAAGCAGCTCCTTTTCTTAGCCTGTAGGAGTGGAGTGTATTGTGTCAGCTCACAATTTCTGCTATCCAGGTATAAACCTCCATTTGTGTGATGCATTTTATAACAGCACAACAGTTATTTCCTCTAATTCATGAAGAAGTCTTTAATAAAAAAATGTGTTAATGCTTCTAATGATCTTTCCCCTCTGCAGAACCCAAAGCTCCCCAGCTGATGCATCCTCCAGTCCTGCTGAGCTGCAAATCTCCTCAGAGTTTCTTGTCGTCCCAGAGGATGAAGTATTATCGCTGCTGCTCGTCGGCTCTGTGCTCCTGACTCTTTCCCAGAGAGACACATGCTGCAGGCTGACTCTGTACAAATCCTCAAACTATGAGCTGCTCAGTTCATTCAGTCTACCACTGGTTTTAGGAGTTGTACACAATGCTGCTGAGGGAAAGACAATAATAAGAAGGAGGCCTGTGCTGATATGTGTCCACTATAGTGATGCAGCCCCTCTATCTTCGTCATCAGAGGCAACTTTAAGTCATGGCCACTTTCACCTCGAGCCGGTCCTCTTCAAGCTTCTGTTCGGGATTGACGCTGCCCTCGCCAAATCCCCAGTCATCATTTGCGGCCTGCCAGACGGGTGCTTGTCTTTCCTCCCTCTGCATCTCCCAGGATCACGGCTCAGAGTCCTGCACAGCCTCGAGCAGCCAGTTGTATTTGTTGGAGCAGCAGAAAAGGGTCCAGGACTTGCACATTGCTTGGTGGCAGTGGGTGAGCAAGGCAGAGTGGTGCTGATCAAAACAGACAAAGGAGGGTCAGAGGAAGGGGGCAGCAGGACTGGTTTTATTGAGGGGTGTGTACCGGGCCCTGTCATGTGTGGCGCTGTGGATAAAAACTGTCTTTACTACAGCACCGGGTCAGACCTGTTGGTACTGGATCTATCACAGGGATTAGCTGGAAGAGAAGGCCAGGAAAAGGATGAAGAGACATCCAGTAAGGCAGCCGTCGCCCTTCAAACCCCCACCAGCTTAAATGTGTGTAGAGTGATCGCCTTGGCTGAACCTACATGCAACCCTGCAGGTGAGCAGAAAAGAAGTGTTTACAAATATCACCCTCAGTTCACACCACTACTGCATGAAATAAACACTTTAGTTAGGTGTCCAGTGTGTTCAAGTGCCTTTTTAAAGGAATACTTCACTTACAATGATGTCCTGAAGTCTTATAGACATTTTCACATTCCTGCACGGTGAACAGGGAATCTAACTGCAATACTTCAATGGTAACAATGCAACACATTTGAAAGAATATTTTAGGGTTGCATATTTGGCAAACAAATGATCCTTCAGTATTCTTTTAATGCAAAACAAAAAGTAAATTCACATGAATAACAGTGATATAATATTTCCAGTCATTTCTTTTGCTGTCTCAAGTCTCTGCATGTTAGTGGGCTGTCATACTGCAGTGAAGGTAATGGAAACCAATGGCTCTCTGAAGCCAGAAGAATATCTCTTTATTAGATTTTACATCAAGCTGAGAGTCAAGACTGCAGCAGACAGTGACTTGCAACTCTACCTTCAACTACTCATGTTTTCTAATCTCCTCAGCCCCAATTTTTTTATGACAGACAGACTAAACAATTAGATTGTCTTTTGCTTTAACACACCAGGTGAAGTGCAGCTGCTGGGGCTGTCTGTCAGAGGGCAGCTCCAGAGGATTACCTTACCTGTGGGGACAGAAGAGGCAAGATTGTCCAAGGTGCCTTCCACACAGGCGGGCCGCAGCGTCAGGGAACTTCTGTCTGCTATTGGGGACGTCTGTGAAAGGTAAACTCAACCCACTAGACATTATTGTGGTATTATTCTATCTTTCTGTGAATATAAATGTGATATTGCTTTCTTTCTTTTAGAGCATCAATGCTGAAAACTGCCATCAAATCCAAAAACCATATTCTGAGGAGCCTGAATCAGGTGCTTAACATCTGTTTCCTGCTGACCGCCGGATCTCACCAAAAGCATCTTCCCATCCAGGAGAAGCCAATCAGATGTCGTGGTGTGACGAGTTGGAGCAGATTGCTCCAAAAAGACTCCCTGAACTTGACATGTATCCTGGAAAATTCAAGCTCTTATGTTTTGGAACGAGGCTGGACTCTGAGCATCGCTGTGTTTCCTCTGTCCTGTCCTCCCACTGATGGAGGGGAAAGCTCCTCCAAAAGTTTTTCATTCCCATTCCACAATCTTCATCCAGGGGAGACAATAGAAGTGTCCCTGCCGCTAGCAGCGGCCGGCGAGGCTTCCTTCCCCATGACGGTGAGCTGCTCACTCATCTTCTCACTCACAGGCCTGCTGGGAGAGGAGGCTGCACAGCTTCTTAGTCTGCAGAATAGCTGCATCAGTCTGCCCTTGAACACGCTGACAGTGGATTGGTTGCACACTCTGCAGGTGTTCAGCCCCACAGCCACCCATAAAAAGGCAGCATCTCAATCCAATGCTGCAACAGACCCCATCCGAGCCTTTTTAAGCTTAAAAAGTGGTGGAAGAGCAGAGGGAGGAGGTGATTCGAAGCCGGAGCAGTTTTCAGCTCGTGTGCAGGTGTCGTCAGAGTTACTGAGGGACGCGCTGCTGTTTAAAAGCTCACATTCAGACGCTCAGGATGCAAAACTGGCTCCGAGAACTGTGGAGCTGTCTCTGCTGGAATGGCTGCTGTCTGAAGGTCCTGGAGGAGTGAAGACAGGAGGAGACAAGACGGCACTCAGCAGCTCAGTGGTCCACGCTCGAGACCCAAACGGACACACAGTTAAACTGACAGCAAAAGAGGTAAAGAATCATCTGATATTATGTTCATAAAAGTTTAATCTAATCTGGTATTTCTTTAATTAAACAGATGAGCGCTGCTCCTTTATTCTGCAGGTGGATGTAGGGGAGGAGAGCACAGTGACCACCGTTGAGGTTCAGGTCGAGAGCTCATCCATAGCAGCAGTGTGTGGACTGCATCATGCTGTGCTGCGCCGGATACAGGTACAAACACACACACTGCTATTCACTCCAGCAGCTTCATAGAAACTTACAGGTGGTTGTGTTTAGTTGGACACCTGCAGATGTTATTCTCCTCTGTTCCTTCACACAGACTGTGCTGCTGAGGGCTCCTGAGACGGCTGCTGCCACTGAGAGCGTGCAGAGTTTGGGTTTAAGACAAGCACTGCAGCGGGCCGAGGTAAAGACTGCAACCAACAGTTATTCGTAGTACCTTATCAGTGATCTCTTACATTAATTGAATAATTGGATACAGATGCTAAAGCCCAAAGTGACATCATCAGGAACAGTCTTTTTATTCCAGATGTATGTTATTAAAATAACTCTGATTCTGATGTGAATCTCATAGTTTCACTTTGTGCCTCAATTTAAAAATGCTCTGATGTCTTCAAAGTGCCTTAAAATTATATATTAATATTCTCCACTTTTACTAAGTTCAGTCTTTTAGCCAGTGATCACAATTACTCATTCGTCTTCAACATTTTAATCCTTTAAATGTCAGTTTGGTATCTTATGCCACTGTTAGGGAAAATATGAGAAAATAGTAAAAACTACAATATTGAAGCCAACGCTCAAGTTACAAAGCTTAATATACAATACAAATTCCCCAAAACGTACAAAACACTGCAACATGATCTGCTCGACACGTCCAGAATGGAATAATTCGATTATCCTTTCATGAAAATATTCAATTGAACACTGTACAAAGATAATTTAGGTTCAAACTGATTAACTTTTGTTAATGTAAATATACATTCTGAATTTCATGCATTCTATTTTTCTTTTTAGTTTGACTCTTTTTTGTAATTTACGTTTTAATAGCATACATGATTTTATACTGTAATGGCGATGGGATTAAAAATTGTGGTTTTAACGGGTTTCAAAAGAGGCGTTTTTGTCCTCAAGGGCCTGAGTTACTGTACTTTGGCTACACATTTTATTAGACTGTAGAAGGAGCTTTTTGTCAGCGTCTTTGACTGTGTTTGAATCTGAATTATTCTTTCTTCTCATGTCAGCACCTGTTGCAGCAAATCCAGCAGCTTCAGATCTCGGGGGCCTTCGGTGTGGGCGTGTCCACAGGGCAGATGACCCGCTCGCTTCTCAGTGTTTACCGAGACCTCAGAGAAAACCCTCTCCTTATAATGTAACCATTTCTTTTGCTGCAGTGTTATGTAACCTGTCTCTGCAGCTAATGCATGAAAATGATTGTCTGTTGGTGTGTAAACATGCTTTTGCAAAACTATAAAGGACATAATTGCCATTTTACACAGAAAACAATGCATGACTCCTTATTTTGCTGTTATACATGCTCTACGGGTCTCAAAATGATGATCACCCACATCACTATTTTTGAATCATGTGCTTCAGCTCATCCTTTCTTTACAAACCATTCAGCTCAAGGTGACCGAGGAGCTCAGGTGGAGTAAATACACCTGCAATTACAGTCCAAATGGGACAACTCTTACAGCTGGGTGAAGGTCGCAGGATCACAGTCTCCTGAAGTGTCAGACATGGAGGTGTAACGGTGACACATGACCTGATGTCTCGCGTAATAGCTGTCCTTGAATGTGGCGCTGGAGACAACAAAGTGCACACACATACTGGTAGATTATATGGTGCATTGTTTATTACCACAGAAAAAGTAAAACCACTTGAATGAAGCTTGTAATCAACTTAAGAGGTTGTTTAAGTGTACATCAACTGAAATGAAGAAAGCTTAGCCGTCTTTATGTCCTGATTCTGGTCCAAAAGGAGTCAGTGTGATAGTAGCAGCCTTCAGACAGATTACGTAGTCTGTGACAGTCTCAGATCAGCTCTTATTATAAATGTGGCGTTTGCAGACAGCCGTATTGATTGTCAATAATTAAAGCTCTTGCAGAAACGTTCAACAAAGCACCAAATAATTTCTGAGGTATTAAAGTTAGATTGAGACGCCTGAGAGAGAAATAACAAACCTGATTGAAGACCAGAGAAGTGACACCTGCGGCCCTTTCACTTCTTGATAGACACCATAACTATTTCAGGGGTTGAACCTGCAGCATTCTGCTGATGGATAACCTCCCTAAAACTCAGGATTGCTGCGTCTTTCTGCAAAAACACAAAGAGAGTAAAAGCTGGTGGTAGTCTTTGCAAATCGGCAGTGGATTCTCCCCACTGGGACATGCCGCAGTTTCTGTTTTTGGTGTTTTATCAGTAATGGTGTTGTGATTTTTGTATAGATTACTCACTCAAATTATTGAAAAATTGGTCTGTAGAGTCTCTGTGATGTCGTTCACCAGTATCCAGCCTGTGAAGCAAACGAGTAACACAGCAACCAGGATTGGGGAGGAACAATTACACCAGTTATCATCACAGCAGCTTTAGTCACAAAAATAGCAACAGCATCACCTGCACACATCAAGGTGTCATTCATCAGCTTCTGGTTGCCATGACCAAAGCAGCAGCAGGTCCTGACATGCAGTCTAAGACCACAGTGACGACTCTGTCACCTGCACGGATTTTGACCTCCGACGCTTGTCGGGTTCCAACGTGGCAGCCAACAATGGATCCTCATACAGCAATGACTCAGCAATAACAAGAAGATGGGACGATGAAGAAGGAAAAACTGAGTAATGGAAACCTGCAGATGTGGTTTTACCTGCATACACAGTATTACATTAGCAATAATATTAAATTCAGTATAATAAAACAACATTTTTCGACCAATTTTTCACTTTTTCAAAACAAGAAAAAAAGATGTTACACAGACTGACTTACTGTCGGTTGGTGCAATATTTCCCAACATGGGTTCATGTTGTGGGATGAACTGTCCAGTGAATGAGTTATCTCTCGGACCAGATCTAAAAACTGTATTCAAACCCTCAGATAAGCTTTCCATTGACTCCTGTAGAAATACTAAAACAAAACCAGTGTACGTAACATGTAGCTTTTAATATTCATGTTGCTAAAATAAAGAAGAAATGTAGAAAAACAAAAAAGGGACAAATTCAAAATCACTTTCAGTTGCAGGTTGGAATGATACCATTAGCACCACAACCATGTACATGAGTTCTGGTTACAGTCTTCTACTGTTTCTACAGGTGACAACTAGAAACCCAATCATTCTCGTCTGCCAGACAGCAGAAACATGCTAATAACTGACTGAATGAAACGTGACCTCGCTCATCTGTATCAAATAGCACCCTTATGTGTTGTACTTCTGAGACATGTCATTACACACCAGTATTACCACTTGTTGCTTTGCTGTCAATAATGAAATACTTGTAAGGAAGGGAAAGGCTTGGACAATAGAGACGAGAAAGAGGGGAGCAATAAGTCCTCCAACCCTTATGACCACAATGAAGAGTTTCCTAGATTAGCACCTTTACTGGAAGCAGATCAACATATCGGTCACACGTGGTTAATGTTGTGAAACAGCTGCAGTATGTAGGTGCCAACATTACTTGGTTAGATTTAGGAAAAGATCATGGTGGAAGTTAAAATATACAAGCCTACGTTTGTTACAGAGCTTAAAGGTGTACTATGCAGGACAGACAGGGTCGAAGCCAGGCAATTAATCTGGAGAAAAGTGCTGGAAAGTTCTGCGTACTGCTGAGACAATCTGGCAATGAGTGAGTGGAGGTGAGCTGCTTAAATACAGGCTGGCTGATTAGTGGGATGAGGCGCAGCTGTGGGTGATTGCACAGGTGTAGGTGATGAGGCTGATTAGGTGAGTGGCAGGCGAGA
>CAFUXE010000719.1:43839-57556 GCA_903364295.1 Serranus cabrilla
CATTAGGGAGGATGAAGAGGCCACCTGTCTCCTATTGTCCTCAAGTCCTTTGAGAGTTACTCTCCCTTCTCTGCTTTCCATTTTTCCAGAGGTAGGAGGTAACAAGGTATATTTACCCAAGTACTAAAGAATTTTGAGGCGTTTGCAGGAAAGGGTTTAAAAAATTGCACTTTTGGCCCACTTTCAGTCTAACTTATCTATTCAAGCTTCTACCTAATATAGATTTTTGTCTTTACACAGTTTGTTTCCTTGATTTTCAATAGCACATCAGCACTGAGTGATGTGCTGGGGGTAACCGGGTTGGATTAGTGGTTTAGAGCGGGACCCGGAGGGGCAGAAGCTTTGGCCCCAGGTGAGAGGCAGCTTGGGTTTCTGAAAGCAGACTCCCCCTTCGCCTTCCAGGAACAGGGGCCAACTTCATCAATAATTCAACACACCTCAACTCACCACTCGCCGCAGCAGGATGGTATGGTTGTGTGTGGGCGAGTGTGTCGGAGGAAGATAAAGCTTTTGTTTGTGCAGAACAAGTGTAGGAAGAGAGAGGGAGATAGAAAGAGACAGGCAGTAACAGGAAAATGTGAGCATGCTGCAAGTATTTCTGTCTGTGCATACATGAAGCTGCTCTACATACTCTATGCGTCGGTTGTACTGCACCACATCTTTCCTTCCCTTCAACCAATCAGTTTATGCTGCTCCCAGTCGTTTGGTTTCTGCCCCAAGCTCCCACTGCTGCCCAGGAACAATGAGCGAGGAGAGATTCAGTTACAGCACCCGGGGCTGAAGTAACTCGACCCTGCAGACAAGAATCTGCAGCCTGTGGATGGGTGTCATGGCCAAGTATGCTGACAAGCACTGTTGGTGTATGCTAATCCACCCCAAATCCAGTTTCAAATCAGACCAGCAAACCATTTCGACCATCAGCAACTGAACACTTGTCCAATTCCGTCTAGTGCAGTGCTGGTTACATGAAACGCGATCGCCACAATTACAACTTCTCTAGTTCTTACACTGATCAAAGAAGTCCAACCTTGTTTATGAGAAAAAAAAACAACTACTTTTAAGTCAAGGTGGAGCAGGTGTAATCCATCAGTATAGTAGTGTGGTGTCGGGCCTGCATGCTGATCAAATAACAGAGTCCAAGGGCCCTGTCACAAGACTGAAGAGTAAATACATAATACAGTATCAACAGAGCATTACTGCACAGCATATAGGTTACAAGCAGCTGTTTCAGTAAGCCCGAGGGGCAAAAGCGTAGAGTGTTAACACCATTACCGAAACAAAGCCAGGAGGTACATTCGAGAGGGAATGAAAGGGGATTTTTGAAAAGATCGCCATTTATGATACATTATTTGGCAAAACCTTTTCTATTACATGTTTTATGAGGGTGTACCCACCATTACAGGAACATAACACCTTCTCTGCCAACATTAAAATTCATGAAAAACTACTTGCAAATTGCTGAGAAATCTATTTCTGTAGTTATTCCCAACAGGGGTGCACAATAAATCTGTCATTTGACCAAACCACTCACTAGTACAGGACTTAATACCGACAGTGAACAAGCCTAAATCAATGGCATCGCTAAAACGAATGACGTATTCGTCTCAAGTCTCCCAGATGAGGCTGATAGTCTCCCATATCAGCCTCATCAATCTTGTTTTCCTGGAAAGATGCAACTATCCAATGTGGTGTCCATGCATGTTGATGTGGAGACTACATTACCCATAATTACCATGCATCTCTTATCGGTTGTCAGTCATCAGAGAGCGGCCGACTCCCTCAACCATGCACATTCAGCATGCCTGCAAGTTACTTCCTGTGAGTTGTCTCAGTTTTCTGGGGGCATATCACTGCACGGCATGTACAGTATATAGGTTAGTAGTAGTAACTGTAGTAGTCGTAGTATTTGTTGCCCTTGTGCTTCATTATGTATGTGTATAGGTCAGCGTGTGTCAGCGAAAGGCTCATGTGACCACCCTCCGTGTCACATAAGGTCAGGCTTTGGCCATTTAATCAGACATTTGCGATTCTGTGTTAGAATTTAGATGAAAGCTACTAACCTGCAAGGGTTGCAGCTTGTGCATGCCTGCAGTGCCTCCAGACAAAATCTCTGATAAGAAGTTTTCTCTATGAACTGAGTTTCCCTTTCACACATGTGGCAGACAACAGGACATTGTCTGTGTCAGACGCTTCCTCACCCACTGGAAGTACTGGAAGTTTGGTTTAGGCGAAGAGTGGCACTTGGGTCGAGCATGAGGGAGGGAGGAAGTCTTTTATCATTCCTTGAATTGGTGTGACAATTTTAACGTTGGCCCTTACTGACTGATTACCTTTCTTCTTCACCTCCCTATTGTTGCTATTCTTTGCACCATTCGCATGACAGAAACGTCTTCAACACGCACAATGGCTTTGAACAATGACCTGCTCCTTCCACACATGGGCTCAATCGGACAATACACAGACTTTGTACTCGGGAGCTTGTAAGATAAAAACGGTTTGTCTGGTCCAACTGATGCAGACATTTACATTCTTACATAAAGCTCCTCTGCTTGTGTTTTCCTTACCTTGTCTAATGGAGACGTATCGCCCATTGGCGGCCATCAGAATCACCTGTGGGTGGCTCTCCTCGAGGTCAAACAGTTCATCTTTGCCCGGCTTGGAGCACCGTCCCGACCGTAGGGTGCCTGTAGGTCCCATGGGAGACAAATACTTCCCCTCACAGTCTTTAAACGCCAGCTTCCCACACTTCAGCTCCAGAGTATACGCTGTGGCCCTCCCACTCTGTGTTAGGAGCTTCCCATCATTGCTGAGGAAGCGGCTGTCGCAGGTCTTAAGGCAGTACTTCCCATCCAGGTAGACGAGGGTCAGGAGCGCTGCCACGCCCCAGGGAATGTTCATATCCACGGCGATTTCCCCATCCTCCATAGAGAGGTGGGCGTAACGCTTGCGGGCCACAGAAAGCAGGTTGGCCTGCGGATGCAGAGCCAGGTGCACGGCCCACAGCTCGCCGTCTGTGATGAGCTGGGCAAAGCAGGACAGGTAGTCCCGAGAGCCCCCGAAGAAGCGGAGGTGCTGCTCAGACTGCAGGGCCCAGCGACCGTCTGATTGAGCCACGATGAGGAAGCGGCAGTCTGAATTTTGCCCATCAGCCTCACAGGTGACTTTGCCGTCCTTGTCAGAGGCCAGGTACCGTCCCAGGTGGCTGCGCAAGAAGACCACCTGGGTGTCCTGAGAGTCCTGCTCGAGAGTCCATATCTGCTTCCTCTTCAGGCTGGGCGCTGACGCGTTCACCTGAGAGAGAAGGAAATGTTCCAACATAAAACATGAAGGCTTTTCATCCTTAGTCTTGTGTTCTATATTCAAGAAAGCTGACAACCTTGTGCCTAAAAGAGTAGGTTCCTGTGCAGAGATCACAAAGTCATGTTATGTTCTCCGATGGTCTAATTTCCAGAGTTGGGAAGTCATTTTTCTAACTTCAGTGTGAGCTCTAAGTTGTAATGTGGAAACAACATGGATGCTACATTAATACAAAGTTTTTCTATCTAACCTAGGTCACTCTACGTGGACAGCAGCTAATAATTATAAGCTAATACCATAATATGAATTAAATGTGAGGAAAATCATTATATGCAATATGTGAATTAATAAAAAGTTTGTTCCCATCAACATTTACTTTTGTCTGCCATGTTACTGTATAATAAAATGTCAACTTGGCAAGTTGATACCAAACTTTTAGTCGACTTTCTTTTCTTTTCAGACCTGAGGGGGCATTCATGTGAATTTTTCCTGTCTGGAACTCATTTTTTCAGTAATTCAAACACTACATAAATACAACATTACAATATGTTTTTAACATGAGACGATGTGTCGTACCTTGAAGCCAAAGGCCTCAGCAGTGAGGTAGCGTCCCTCATGGTTGATTAGACCGAACTGCAACTTCAAGGGACGGTTCCCATTAGCCGGCATCTTCACCTGTGGATTCAGGGATGTGAGTTAGAAGAAAAACAGCATAGGGATGAGAGGAAGAATGTGAAAGAGAGTAGGCAAAAAGACTTTTGTCAGTGAGGGGCATGCATGTAAAGAGAGGGCATAAAGGGTTATAAAGGGTTTTTTAAAGAGGTGAGGAATAAGGACGGGGATGAAGTCATGGAGAATGATGAAATGAGAAAGTCTTAAAGACAGGAAATCAATTCATTAAGGTACAGTATATAAAGCACTCCAAAAACCACAAATTCCTTCCCCCGCCCATGGCTTCATTATACATTTTTCCAGCTACAGCCTCCTAATTTACTTACTGTGGTTTTGTGGCTTCCCCTCTGCAGTTTCTGCGGCTCTAATTCCAGCTCCCAGATTTAAGAGGCTTCTTTTGCCAAGCGTCCTCTTGTAATTCTTTCTCTCTTCTTTCTCCTTCTCTCGCTGGCTCTTACTTTCTGTTGATCGGGTCTCCCGGCTCCCCTCCACCACCACCTCTCCTCACCCTAATCAGGCAGCAAAGACTTGAGTCAACCTTGATCTCTCTTTAGTCCGGCATCAACCTCTCTTTCTCTGTCGACTAATTTTGTTCTCGACTGCTTATCTCCCCTTCTGCAGCTCTTTCTCTCTCTCTCTCTCTCTGTCTCTTGTTGAACCGTGCTCTCTCCTCCAGACTTACTCCTGTTCTTGCTTGACTTGTTACTCACCCTGAAGGCTCAATCACCTGGTCCCCCCTCACTAGCCTTCCCTTGGGTTTAGTTTTTGCTCCTCCTTTGGCTACTTCCCCACTATCTTTGGACCACATCAAATGCACTGACCTTCTTTGTCACCTTCCTTGAAGTCGGGGTTCCTCGTTTGTCAGACAAAAGTTTGATCAGTGAAGAAGAACATCCTCAGCAGTCCTGCAAATTTTATGGTGGTGCACTGAAGGACTCCTTCACTCTTCCCCTAAACATAAGCCGTCCATCACAGCTGAACTCTGCAACAAAGGGTGCTCGCCTCTGTAGTCTTAAGCCTCCCTCTGTCGCTTTTTCCTCCCATCCTCTCCTTCTCTCTCTCCGCCTTTCTCTAACCTGCCATGTGTATAATCCTGCCTTTCTCTGCGCTTTATTCTGAGCTCTGCACTTCGCCTCTTTCTGTGACACATAAAGACAGGTAAGTAGAAACAATGCACACACACATACATGCACACACAGTGCCGGGTAACCAGAGCACTCCCTGTGCCTTTGGGGTAGTTGCTTGAGTGCGGCTCCCCTTACTTGCCTCTGCTGGGGGTTTAGTTACACACCTTCTCTGATTGCAAGCGCTCTGGGTCAGTCCTAATGGGAAATGTGTCTGAGAGGCCGAGGGAGTCGCACTTTACATCCGAATTTGGGAGACAAGCAAAGGGAAAGGAGATGGCGGGTGTTGTAAAGGAAACAATAATAAGCTAATCAACATATGGGGGTTTGAATGACTCTGTGTGTGTATGTGTGTGTGTGCAGCGGGTGTGCCTGCATGTGTGTTTTTGTGAGTAATCAACCTTGCCAATCAGCCTATTATAAGTCTTCTTTGCAGAGTAAACAGACGTGTCTGTTCCTGAATCCATCTAATCCTCAACCCAATCATCCCAACCTGGCTAATCTACCGGCACGACCCCTCCCCACTCCTCAAACACACACACACACACACACACTACCCATTCTGCTTGTCAATGGCTATAAACATACACATAGACTCACTGACCCACAGCAACATGCGTGTCATCGCCACACACACACAAACACACACACACAAAGGTCACAGGAGGGTCCCAGGGTTCACAGTAAACAGCACCCACCCAAAGATTTACTCCTCCTGACCCAGACTTGAACTGCGGCGTTTTACGTAAAAAGTGATAAACAATGCACACACACACACACACACACACACACACACACACGGACACAGACAGTGAAGGACACGAGTGCTGTAACTGTGTGAACACTAAACAGACGGACATCCCACGTTCTGAGATGCTTCCTTGTTTTAAGACAGAAACTTTGCTGCTTTGTTTATTTTTGGAACTTTCTGATAATAAAATAATAATTCAAGATTGACTAGTTGCTGTCATGCGGTAGGCACTGGGAAATTTGGTTTTCTACTTGCTTTATGTTATGTTATGTTCAAAGCCTGGAGACGAGGCTGTCATGCGTATGTGTGTCATATCTTTTAAATATTGGCCGTATAATAATATAATAATAAGCGTTCAGTAAAATGTTATCTTGTCACATGAGTGTTTATACCAACTGTTAATATCTAAATGAGAATATACTGAAAAATGTAAATTCATAAAATGCTATATTAGCAATCAAACATTCTCTTACACAGCAATTAATAACTAGCTTAGATTTTTTATGGAGTACTAACTCAGTGGAACAAGTATACTTCTACACTTCTTTACTGCGTAAATGTGACTCACTTCTCACTATGTCTTGCTTCACCTTCAGAGGGGGTCACTGCCCTGCAAACACATGTTCAACATTTGAGAGTTTTAGGTTGTCTTTTAACATGTATCGTTCAATGGACGTTTAACGGCATTAGCAGGATACAAAAAGATGATTTCACGTAGTTTATCAGGATATTTTAAAAAACTCTCTAGCAGACGTGTGGATTTCACATTTCATGACTTGCTTGTTTTGACTTGGTATCCTTGGGCAAGAAACTGAACTCTAAATTATTTCGCTTCACAGCAAGAGGGTTGTGAGTTTGAATCTCCCTGTAGGAGTGAATGAGTGCGAGAATGGTTGCCTGTCTCTATATGTCTGCCTTGTGATTGTCTGCGACCTGTCCAGGCTGTACCACATGTCTGCTGGGATTGGCCGTTAAAGGTAATGAATAAGTGGGTGAGTGAGGTGTGTGTGTTATGTGGCCTTGGACATAGTGTGTGAATGCTGATTTGAAATGTAAAAGCGCTTTGTATGGTTGCTAAAGACTACAAATCATATGAATATACAAATGCAGTCTATCCTTTATCACTTACTTGATTTGGGACTTGACTCAATGTGCAAAGACTTGTGACTTGCAAAACAAGTCGCTGCCCACCTGTCACTCATCTCCTGTTGGTGCAGGGCTGCATCCTGCATGTGCCTAACAACACCTTTAAAATAACACAAATACAATGGGAATCAGTCTCTCTTTCTTATATAAACCCACAAACACACACACAAACATGCATGCATACTTACGCACACACACATGGAAAACACACTGCAGAGACAAAAAAGAGGCAGGAGGAGCAGACAGACACAAATCAAAAAAGTCATATACTGTTATTGTTATCAGTGCTATTATTTTCATTACTATCACTATTATCACTATTACTGTACTTCCTCCTCATATGTGTCCTATCCCACGCATCATTAGCTCGCTCCCTGTGGCCCCCGGGGGCTGCGTCATCGTCTGCTGTTGTGCCGGCACTCCTGCTGCCGTCGGCGCAGTGACGCCTGTCGATAGCCAACCAGATGTTTTTTTTTCCCCCCAACTCCTTATTCTGGGATGGCGGCTGTGCAAGGTTCACCGTGGCAACCGTGCAATGGTGCTTTAGAAGCCATTACAGCGGTCCTCTGATGACACTCAAATAGCTATCATTACACCTCCTCCAAGGAGACACAGAGGGAGGAGGAGGAGGAGGAGGGAGGTGAGAAGGGAGAGATGAGGCGAGGGAAGGAAGAGGGGAGGATGGATGGGTGAAGGCTGGGAGGTAGAGGAGGAGAAGATAAAGAGTGAGGAGAAGGGAAAGAGGAAAGGATGGGGAGACGGCTGAGAGGTGACCGGTGGGAGACGGGTTAAGGGTATAGGGAGACGGAGGCAGAATCGGCAAATTACACAGGCAGACAGGGATGGGAAACCACGTTAAAGATATAGAAGGTGCATGGAAGAAGGGATGAGAGGGGAAGGGAGTGACTGAGGGAGAGAATGGGGAATTCAAAATGACCGTTCTGAGTTAACAGCCTCCAGCCTTTTTCTACCCTATTAAGTTCTATTCTGCCATTACTTGGGACTGCAGGGGGCTGCCTCATAGCCCACAGTGCCCCCCTACTCTCACAGACACCCCCTCCCCACACACACACATCCCCAAATACACACTCCCTTAAACACTCTTCCTCAGTTTCCTCCTCTAGTTCCCCTGTTTTTCCACTTTATTCTCCCCCCCTCCTCTTTCTCGTCTTCAGTTCAATTCTGGAGGTTGTGAACTGAATGAGAGAGAGATCACCTGGATCAATCTTTGAGTCCACCAGTTGTCCTTGTTGTTGCTGTAGTAAAAAGCATGCCAAAACAAGGTGTAAGGTTGTTTTTTTTTTGCTGCTGTCGAGTTTTGTTCCATTTTTCTTCTTCTCTTCACCAAAACGGTATATAAAGTCAACCTATATCATGACTTTTTTTAAGGAGTATGCATTACATGATGGCAACCTGTGACTCCATTAAATCGACGAAGGGCTAGCAGAGCTCTTTTGTTCCACAACCATTTCAGAAATTTAATGGAGAAAGGAAGGAAACTGGAAAACCCAAACACTGTAGTATATCAGGGTCAAAAATTAGTGTAAACAGGGAAAATAATTGTTTGCATATAAAATTTAAGAACACCAGAAACTACTCAAATGGCTGTTACTCATGGATGGGTTATTGAATGGGCCTACCGGAAAATGTCACTTGAAGAGACACAAAAGAACCAAAAAAGACAATGTCCACACTCCTTACTTGGTCCAGGCCCAGTTCCCAAGCAAAGTCCCTCTGGACAGAGATATAGTGCTGCTCCAAATAGCACAAAACAAGCAAAAGACAACGACAAAGAGACGTCAAACAAGTAAAAAATACTCAACATTATGGATAACAGACACAAAACAACCAAAAATACACTTTTTCTGTGTCCTTGCAGTCACAAAATCTTCTTTTTATAGACATGCATGGGGGGTAAGAACAGGTGAAATAAGTCTGAGGATGCTACCGCCCTCAAGAGCTTCAGTGGCTGTAACTGTAATAATCACTATCTGACTGAAATGTCAGTGAAAAACGGACATTTCAATGCAAATGAACTAAAAAAACACACTTTCAATCCTGTTCTCAACATGAAAGTTGGAAAAAGGATTTTACATGCGTGTGATGTGCCCATCAGCTATGCTATCACACCTTTCTGTTTCTCTCATCAACACAACTTAATTTCTTTGCTTCTCGATGTCTTCTTCCTGTGTCTCGTCTACATATATACATTCGAGGAGATCTCCAACAATCAAAGAAGGAGCTTGACTAAATGTTTTCCATTTAAGAAACAATTTCAGTAACTTCTATCGAAACAAATCTAAAAACAACTATTCAATTAAGAACTGCATTACGAAAACAACAGTTTAAGCACTGTTATTACACTTTAAAAACATCCTCACACGCACACCTCTACCTGGCGTGCTCACAGGTGTAATTCCCAAAGCCACCACTGAGGGGCGGTGTCAGCCTTTTCCTTTGGCCCCTTTATGAGACCCTTGCATATATATTTTTTGGAGGTTAAAAAAAGAGAGAGAAGATTGATGCTTGGTTTGTCAGTGGTGCCTGTGTGACTGCATAGCGTAGGAGGGAATGACTTTAGTGCTATTTAAAATGGCTGCTTTTTAATGTCTCGTGCTTTTGGGGGGGACTTCGCCGAAACTGAAAGGCGTCAACAACACGTGCGGCGTTATCAACTGTAAAACATCAGTGCAATTAAAACGAGAGAGGAGGAAGAGGGGGTGTATTTCCCCATGTTTCAATCATTTCCAGTCACCTTACCAGAGTCTGTTTCCCTGCCATGTAATGCAGGCTGTACATGGCTTAACAGGAGCAGGTTTGACCCACAATTTTAGAGCCTGAATGTGTGAATGTGGGTTATACCTCACTGCTAAGCATGCATTTCTCATGTGCTTTTAATCCCATTGGTTTTCTTGCATGCTGATTTGATTATGATCAGGGCGCACGCTTGAAAAGGCTGCAGCGCTGCTCTGGTCGCCCCATGTGCTCCACTACAGTTCAGTATATTACCCTCGCTTTTCTTTAAATGTGTCTGAAACGAGGCTTTGAAACACTCCGGATTAACTGATGTATCGCGTTTCTAAAAACAAACCGCCTCTGAATCATTCATTAATTCACATTTGGCTATTACAGTGCGGGTTTGTGTTTTATGGGCAGAGCAGCGCCTTCCTGTGTGGTAGGAAAGAGTTAATAACAACGGGCTAAACGTGATGAGTGAGGGGACTCTGTGAAAAGCAACGAGCCAATCCGCGTCAAGATTAACACCTTGCGCGGCCGTGATTGGCTCAAAGCCTGGTCGTTGTTGTTTGGAACTCAGAACCCACGTGGGGGCGCGGACCCTCATTTGCGCTCTCATTGGCTGAGAACGCACACTCTGGACCCGCCCGTAGAGAATCTCGCTGCGTTATTGGCCAAAGTGCCGCGCTCAGCCCCGCCCCTCTCACTCTCCCTCCCTGCCTTGTTTTTCCGTCCGAGAGGAAAGGAAACATCCCTCTCGCGAGCTCCATGGGCTCGCGCAGGCAGCCGCGCCGCCGTCGTCGTCGCTTCACATCTATCAGGAGGCGCGCGAACTCACATCTGACATTTCGCACCGGTCCTCTTAACGGCCCCGAAAATACGTAAAAACACGATTACTAGATATGATATTTAACTCGGCGTCGACGTCTCCGGGCGAGGAGTTTTACCGTTATTCCGTTTTATCGCCAATTTCCCCGAGACGTTTGCTCTGTTTCTTCATTTTCTCTTCATAAAGCAGCCGCTTCGCTCTGCCGATGTACTGGACAAACACGCACACACACACACGCACACACACACACGCACACACACAGACAGACAGAGACAGACACACACACACACACACGCACACACGTCCATGCTCATATGTGCAGTTTTGCAGTGACAGGACCATTAACCTTTAATGAATTAATTATATTACTAAAGATTAACAGGCAAGGGAGCTTAATCAAATTTGGTGTGTGAGAGTATAGCCTCTGGCCTCTATCCATCTATCTATCTATCTATCTATCTATCTAGTCCTATGTGTTATTTTTTTACTACTTGCTAACAATCTGCGCCATTAAAATGTACGAATGTCATACTTAAAGACTTATAAAAATGTAAACGGGTTGCTAAGAAATGCAAAATGTGCAGTTGCAGTTAAATTTGAGCTTCATTACAATTTATTTTAGTTAGGCAATACTCTATGTGGCTGAGATGAACCGCAAATGAACAAGGTTATAGTAAAGCTATTTGAAACTCACCTCGGTCTTTAAACTGAAAGAAGAGGAAGAAAGAGAGGTAAGAACATGTTGGATGGCTGTGAAAAAGCTGCATAAGTGGTAAGAGAAAAACCCTTTACATTCATTATAGTTTCAACACTCCCTGCCTGATCCCATTCTCTTTTTTTTTACATCTAAATTTTTATCTATTGGCACAATTTGATAGATGTTACTGGACCAACGTGTTTATTTCTAGTAGCCTTTATAAACTTTTTTTTCCCCCTCAAAGGACCAGAGACCGTCGTGAAGTTAGACATGATCAGGTTAGGTGCAATCAAGCTGTATGTCTTTAAAAAAAAAAGAGTTTAAAAAGTAAGGCAGGCCAGCCATAAGACCGTGCAAACGTTCGCTCCTAACAGTTTAAAAGCTTCAACATTGGTGCTCTGCCAACTAGAGCTGTGCTGGAAGATGTTGAATGCTAAAATAATTGTTCTTATAGCTTTGTTCAAATGATTAGATGATCAGATTTTATTAGAAAGTCATCTTTGAAGATGGACAGAATAGCCTGTACTCAGTATTGAATTACACTGGGGCTTTTGTGGAGAGGGCATATCTATCGAGGTGGGACGGGACTGTACCTCTGCAGGCTGGGACAACAAAGAATCAGAAAGCATATTCACTGTTGACACATTTTTTAATCGCCCTCTGTTGAGAAACAATAAAAATGCCAAATGCACAGTGGACAGGCAAAGGTTTGTGTCATTTTGTTAGAAGACCATATAAGGCTGCATCCCATGACAGTAAAACCCACACCCGGAAATGTTGGTCTTATGGTGCGTAACCTGCGTTGAGTGCGCCCCCACGCATGGATAGTCACAGCAGCACAAATTATCAGAAATTTATGCACAAATAAAAATGCATGTTGACAAGTGCTTTTTCTATTTAAGGAACCGAAATATACAGGAAAATGTAAATCTCTACATAAAAAAACATGTCACCAGAAATTATGATCCAGCCTATTTTAGAGCTCTCCCTAAACTTCTCAAATGATGCTTACTTGTGTCTCCACGCACTCTCCAGTTTCAAATCTCAATTTCGAGCTTAGCCTGCAATATTTTATTAATTAATTCATTGTCCAGAGCCGCTTATCATAACTAGGTTTGCAGGGGGGCTGCTGGAGTCAATTCCAGCTGACATCGGGTGAAAGGATTCACCCCGGACAGGTCGCCAGACTATCACAAGGCTGACAACCAATTCACACCTACAGACCATTCAGAGCCACCAATTAACTGAACCCGCATGTCTTTGGACTGTGGGAGGAAGCCGGAGAACCTGGAGAAAAACTGAACCCTCTTGCTGAGAGGCGACAGTGCTTACCACTGCACCACATTGCATATTTTATGTTTCACAAAAATCCAGGAAAGTCTCCATGGAATGGTATGGAGCAGAGGCTGCTGGCAGCGAAGCAGGACTTTTACTCTCTATTTGAGGCTCATTCATGTTCCATTCAGAGATAAAATGAAACCACAAACAAAGCGACATTCACCATGCTTTTAGCTCTCTGTTGGTGTTTGTCGTGGTCTCCATCAACACCTGAGAAAAAATATTCTGCTGTTTAGCTGGCCAGATTATCATTTTTATTTTTTGCAGCTACTCACTAACTGTTATTTAGGCAGGCGGTGTGCAGGTTTTTCAGAGCTTCATTGCTTCACTGCAGACAGTGAGGTCAGAAAAAACAAATGAGCTAAAAGTGGCTCAAAAGCTCCAAACCAGCTCCAGAGTTGGGAATTATTTCTCCAGGGTTTTAGTATTATGGGTGACCCCTTTCACATGACAAATACAGCCAAACAATCAAGAAATTGAGAGGCCGAGCGTATTTAAATCATATTAAACTTTCTAACTGTGTCCTGAGCTTTTAGAATGAGTTATTCAGTTTGCACATACTTGCTTTTTGACCATTGAAACTGTGTCTCCCGTGCAGCTAGTGATACTTCATGAGCCTCACAGACGAGTTGCAGTGTCTCTTTTTGGGATTTCTGCTTCCTGAACATCCCTTCCTCCTCCTCTTGAATTGTTGAAAAAACGCAGCTAAACTCGGCTCAGATTGAATCTCCTGTCCATTCAGTTCACCTCAGAATCGAGATCAGTCAGCTTTTTCTCGCCTCATCCTATGCCGGAGCCGTGCTGCGGATTTAGCTTGCCTCTGATCCAGCAGCAGCAGGCACGGCGGCCCTCGCTGTGTGACGGCTGCAGGAGGGGAGCTGGGCCAGCGGGGAAGGGGGATACCCCCCGTGTGCGCTCGGCAATTGTTGTCGTGGCGATGGTGGCCGTAGTGGTGGTTGCCAGGGAGATGGCGGTTGCTTGTCTGACCCGTCCCCCTCGTGCTGTCACCAGCATTATTGATGCACGCCGCTGCTTGGCATTGTGGGAGTGCGGGAGGGAGGGCGGAGAGGACAACGGTTAATGAGTTCAGGAGGAAAAGGGACTCTCCCTGCTCTCTCTCTCTCTCT
>CAFUXE010000719.1:113215-123243 GCA_903364295.1 Serranus cabrilla
GATTTTACTAAAATTGGAATAATCAAACCTATATACAACATTTTTGAAGTGCCCACAATGTTTATAAAAATGTGGGCTTCACATGCTTTTCATATTGGACTGTTAAGATTTTTACAATTTAAATGTACTACTTCGCGACAGGCTCTAATCTCTGCTCTGTGTTTCACTGAATTTTTCTGTCTGACTGTTCATTCATGGCTTCCCAGTTGAGTTGAGAGGTGCAGAATTTATTGTTTTTGACAGGATCTAGTAAGTGCAAATTGTTTATTTTGGGCAAAAATTTAAATGAGACATGTAGAATAAAGTGGTTTCGACTTAATATCACTGCTTTCAGTTTAGATTTGATCATTTTTTATGATGGTAGCACTCATCAGACATGAGTCTTTTAGGAATAGTTAGACATTTGAAATTCTGACGATCGTATGATAAATGGTTTTGCACCAAGAACATGCCTTTCAAACTTGCTGGAAGGTTGTGGGGTTCAGAAGGTAAAAGGTTTAAAACAGATACACCTACTTATAAGGATCTTTTTTGGTTTCAAATCACAGGCATTTTATAAACTTTCAAAGAGGCCAAAAATTGCAGTAAGTAAGGTTGGAAGGCCACATAAAAGAAAAAAAGCAATGCATTTTTAACAAACTCACCCTCTGTGTCTTCCTCTCTGCTCTGCCTGCTCCTCTGCTGGATCTCCAGGTCAGCAAGTTCTCCCAGTATCTCCATCCCGTGATGTGGTGGAGGGCTTGGGGCCCGGACAGCGGGTGCTGGTGGGTACAAGGCATCTCTGGTGGCGCACAGAGCCGCGGCAATCAGGAGCTCCAGGCTCCACATGTAAGCCCCTTGGAGCTGGGCCGCTGTGCTCGCTACAGGAGGGAGGACGGCGTCAGAGGACGGTGAAGGAGCAGGAGAGTTACACTTTAGCTCCACCAAGTCGTTGACTGGACTCATCCCTCTGACCTTCTCCTCCTCCTGCTCTTCCTCAACCACCTCTACATTCTCTCCATCTTTGTCCCCATCGTCCTCCTTCCTCTCCTCCTTCTCCTCTCCAAACACAGAGACCGTACATTTAGTTGGTTCAGGCCCTATTTTCCCTCCCTCAACCTCCTCCATGTCCTCTTTTCCATGTTTCTTATCATCCTCCTGCTCTTTGGATACTTGGGGCTCCTCCAGGCCGGCCTTCTGGCCCGGGAAACCCAGAGAGAGCTCTACTTTTAGGGCTTTGCCTGTGGCTGTGGCTGGGCAGGCTGGTTCGGGGACCGGAGCTGGGGAAGGGCATGGCGGCAATCCAGAAATATCGCTCTCGGGCTCGGAGCATCCTTTCACTTCCACCCTCCTTTCTTCCCGCTCTTCCTCTGAAACTCCACTCTGGGATTCCACCACTTCGCAGTCCTCTTCATCCCTCCGCTCCTTTTCTTCGGTGATGTGGCGCGGGTGTGGGAGGGACTTGGAGTCTGGCTCTGCTGGCTCCGCCTCCACTGTAGCTTGCTCAGCCAATCGCGCCTCCGGAGGTGAAGGCCCGGCCTTGTAACCCATAGTGATCGGAGGGTAGGTGTAAACAGGTGGTAGGTCTGGAGGAGAGGGGAAAAAAAAGCAATGGTGACAAATTGGACGCATCTACAAAGAATGAAAAATCTCCATTGTTTTTAAGTAGGTCCCCTTTTTAAATTCATTGCCATTCTGTTCAGGAAGACAGGACGAAGCATGTGATTACAGTTGGCATAATACACTGACAGCAGGGTGCAGAAAACACACGGAGTGTGTGCTTGTGTGTACAGTAGTGTATATTATAGTACTGTATGTGTGTGAGTGTGTGTATAGATCTATGTGGGATATTGATGACACCCTGCCGTTTTCCTGTGATTGCAGCGCCGGCCCTGTCACCCCTGCGCTCCTATTATTGATGGTATCCCTCCGCCCCCCCTGACAACACAGCTAGATGAATGCGTATCCTTCCGCCTGTACTTCTCAAGGACCCCTGAAGGATAAGGAGGGCCTGTCTGAAGATTTCACTGACCTTCCTCAGACACACACACATGTGCACGCTGGCAGGTCACACATACACACACTGAGTGCCCATATGCTTTCTCTGACCTTAATGGCTGACCTGCCCGCTGTCCCTCTTTAGCTTTCACAGAAAAAAAAATGCACACACACACACACACACACACATACACGCTCAAGGACACACAGAGCAAGGGATCAGCCATGCTTCAAACAATTTCTGCAAAATCAAAAGAATACCACGCTTCAAAGAGTGGTGCTTCATTTCTGCAGCAGCACTCTCTTTTTTTATGCTCTCACACTACGTCTCTCTCTCTCTCTCTCTGTCTTTTCCTTGTCTCTCACTCTGGTCTGTTCGCTCTCTATATTTTTGCAATCTGACTGTTCACCCTCCAGACCTCTCCACACTCACCTGGCTCTAGGGATTGTGGGTAGTCCTGAGGTGGCTGTCCCTCTCCTCTGTCACTGCCCCTCTCCAGCCCCTTAGAGAGGTGTGATGGAGCAGGGCTGAGTGCCGGGGAGCGGGGCGCTGCTGCAGCCGGGCTCGGCGCAGGGGTCAGAGGGTTCGGCGGGTGAGGTCGTCTGGACGGGGAGTGGTAGCAGGGTGACTGACGGCTGCTGGGACACAACCCCGGAGATGGTGCGGGTGTCTTGGGTGGAGGAGGGGTGTGGGAGAAGGGTTTGGCCACATGAGAGGAGGTGGTGGAAGAAGAAGAGGATGAAGAAGAGGGAGTTCTGGAGACTGAGGATTCGTGAGGAGAGTCCTCTATAGTGATAGCGTGCTCCTCGTGTTTTCTCTATGAAAGAGGAAACAAAGAATGAGAAGTTTAGTTCAGCTTTTAACTTTTTAAAGCTGAAATTTGGTTATTTTTGCTGAAGGGAGCATTTTGTCACACGATTGGTTCTAGGACCACTGGAAATGTGAGAATCTAACTTTTACTTTTTTTTAGATTAGGCTAAGAAAAATTGTGTTACTGATAATGCACCTTTCAAACCCACTGGCAGGTTTGAGAGGTTTAGAGGGTTAATTTAAAAACTACAACCATTTCTTTCAATCTGAAAATAACATAAAACTGTTATCTCTCCTGATGCATTATAGCTCAAACAGAACATGCAGTTTGCATAAAATAAATAGGACAGGGGATAGTTAAACACAACACACACACAGACAGAAATACCAAAACATTTCTGACAGAAAAAAAGAAGTCAGCCGTGCAGTTTGATTGCCAAATGATTTGGCAATGTGAGAGTGCAAAAGCACAAAACCAACACCTCTTTATCAATGAAACCTTTAGCCAACAAAAATAGGAAGTCATTGGCTTAAAAAATATTGCTGAGTCTGACTTTGCATATGCTTTTCTTTTAGTGTTGAGAAATCTGTGCTGAGAGATCGTCAAACAAATGACTAGCGGTGCTGTCTCGTAGTCCTGACTGCTCAAAGGAGGAAGATGAACTGTTGCATAAGTTCCCTTTCTAATTCTCACTCCACAGTTTCACAATGATATGTTAACATCATTTCACAAGTTTAGACTGAAATATAAACTCTGAAAATGTGTGGGGGGATATATTAGTACCTGTCCTAAAGAGTGGCGCTGCATGTGCTCCATGGCTCGCTGCTGCTGCTGGTGCTGATGCTGCAGGGCATACAGCTCCTGCTGCTGCAGGAACGAGGAGCGGGAGTAGACGGGGTGATGCTGCAGGTGAGAGGGAGGGCCTCTGCCTCCGTACACAGGGGGCCACAGACCCGACTGCTCTAGAACGTCTGGAGAAGGAAACAGAGAGAAAAAGAAAGGAATAAGAGACTGCGTTTTGTTTGGTTTAAATAATAGAAATGTGTATAAAAAAGGGGAGAAGTAAGAGATATTTTCATGACTCCTATGTGGCAGGAAAAGGTTGTAAAAAGAAACAGTGAATGGACTCTTGAACAGCTCTTTGAATATGTGGGGTTGCAGAGGCCACCTTAACTAAAGATGTAACAACTGTGACCTGTATGAGCTGTACGTTGGCCTCAGACACAATCAATGCATGCTTCACATCCTCCATTCACCTTCTTTAACTCTTTCTGTTTCTAATGATGGTGTTTCTCCATTCAGGGAAACACACATCTTCTTCAAAGCCCCACCCTGGGCACATGTAAGCTCAGATACACACACACACACACATGTACAACATGCACACCCACACACACACACATACACGTCCCTCCTTGGCTGCCTTGTCGCTGGGAACCTTTGTTCTGTGAGATTAGCCTGAGTGGGCTAATGTTTCCCAGGGGAAGGGTTCAGTGGATGCACTTCCCCTCTCTGCAGGAACTCCCACGGAGCGAGGCAAGGGAGGCGGGAGATAATTAAATTTCACAGCCTGTTTGCAAAGCAGCGTTGACGCGCACACACACACACACGCACACACACAAAGCCATACACACTCTTTTCTCTCTCGAGCAATGGCTGAGATGTACAGCACAACCCTTAACACAGAGCAATGTCTCATGTTGTTCCAGACATGAACACAGAGAACTTTAGATGTCCACATACACACACACACAAAGTCCAGTGCTCCGCCATGAAGGAGATGAACGCCAGTTAAAATGGTTTGCATAACGCTGGGCACATGCAGGGGGGGGGGCAATGGAATAGCTGCTCCCATTAACGAAGCTATAAAACACGGTCCCACTGACAGAGGGACTTAGTTGAGCATTATATTATGATTAGCCAATGATACTAAAACTCTGGGAGACAAATGGCAGCAGCTCTGATGGTACAAATGGAGAGAAAGAGGGAGGTAGGGGGCAAGTACGAGGAGACAGCAATGTATATAGGCTCTGCTGGATCTGCGTTGTTGAAAGGATGCTCAGCGTACCGAGGTGATGATGAGGCCCAGGTTCTGTAGGAAGAACCACCAGAGGGGAGTTGGGGTCTTGGGTGAGCGACCCCAAGACGGGCTGCAGAGGGCTGGGCAGTCCTGGCGGGAAGCCAGGGCTCATTCCCACGTGGCTCAGACCTGGAATAACAATACACCAAGTCAAATGAGGGCAACATTTAAATAGATATTTTACTACTCCAAAAAGATAGTGGGGTGCTTGAGTTGGTAAATCATGGAAAGCACTTTAAACAAAAACGATGCCTGGTGCCCTATAAATATGTAGAAAAGAGCAAATGTCTGGCTTATGGTCCACACCACTTGGATATATTTGGGATATTTTACCCACTTTAGCTTGTGGTTAGACGGCCCTATTTAAGTTTACATGAGGCTGAAGAACTGAAGCTGTTATCTATGCTCTCTTCGAAGCCACCAGAATCCACAGAAAAACGGTAATTTTATCATATGGCACATGATCTCAACAAAACAATAAGAAATACACAAAAAATAAGAAATGGAGAGCAAGTAAACCTGTGCTAACTCACTGTATGAATGCCCCATCCAGAGGGAGGGACTTCCTGTCCTTTGCATCCAGTGGTGATGAGCAGGGTGAGCATGTGCGGCAGGGTCAGCCCCTAACCTACTGGCCCCTCCAGGAACCAAGAGGTGAGAGGTCAGGTCACCATGGCAGCTACTAGAGGGGTGGATCCTGGCAAACTCCACACGATCCTTGTTTTCCCTGTTGTGGCGGAAGGCAGGGTGAACTTTGTCATTATCTTGATTATGCCTCTTATTGTCACCATCATCATCACCATCATTATGATCATTATCTTCATCCTTGTCATCTTCATTACCACTACTACCATTATAATGTGACGGCAACGGGAACAGCCATCATCTTGTGCCTGGTCTATGAGTTCTCATTATATGTTTTCTTCCCTTAATATGACTACATAATAAGAGCCTGATACTTCAGAGACATCCGTATTAGTCCCCGTAACATTAATGCACCACATCTCATCTTAGAGAGAAAGAGAGAGAGCAGAGGGAGAGAGAAGGGGGGGTACAGAAATACCACATCAAAGGGTGAGAAGAGTAAATGGAGTGAGGGGATGAGAGAAGAGAGAAGCAGAGCTGTAGACTGGGAGAGAGAAGCAGAGAGAATAAAAGAACTGCAGCTTATCAGATGAGAGGAAAAATGAATAGATGCCACTGTGTGCATGTGTGTGTGTTCGTGTGTGTTGGTGTTTGTGAATTTCATTGTACCTGATGATCATTTCTCTGTCTCTGTCCAGGTGATGAAGGCTGATCTGTTCTTCTGTCATCCTCTTCCTCTCCTCTGCCTCACGACCAAGAGGATACACAGGACGTGAAACTCCTGCGTCGTAAATACAATCAAAGTAACATGTTTACAGCAAGTGCCATCAAAAATATCACTAGATAACAAAGTTTAAAGCGAGTGTACGTCTGACAACCCAAAGCACTGAGGATATTCAGGTTCTTCAAAAGGAAAAGTCTCCTGGCAGATACTTAAAACACATAATGTCATATTGTCATGTTTATTGCATAGCATAAATGGTACATTTTCTTGCATACAAACCGTCTCATTATACTGAGACAAACTACCACAGTGGTTCCCAACCTTTTGATCTGAGGTCCCCCCACAGTCCTATATTCTACTTTTCATGATGTACAAGTGGGTACTGTTTTGTTTTGTTTTTATTAACAATTGAACAGTCAGTATTCAGGTTGGGTTGGTCAGCAATCATACAAAGCCCTCTTTTAGTGAAACTGAAAGATTTAACCATTTATCAATTGCTTTTAGCTTTAGTTTTTTAGTTTTGACAAAATATATTACTGCTAGACATTGTAACTGTCAGTACTTTCAGCTTACTTTTTCAATTGTTTATCTGTTACTTTAGCTAACTATTAAACACATTTATCCAGCACTTTTAGCTAATTTGTTTGACCGCTTATCCATGACCTTAAGCTAACTATATAAAAATGAATTATTCAATGTACTATTTAAATCGTCTCTGCATTCGTTTAACCCAGGTATTTTACACATTTATTAATACCTCTAGCTAGCTAATGACCTGTTTTAAGCTAACGTTAACTATTTCAACTATAATCATTTTGATTAATTATCCATTAGCTAACTTTATGCTTTAACGTAAAGATAAGTAGCGTTGAATATAAAATGTATTCATAACTAACTCGCTTATTATTTAAATCGTTTATGCATTACTTTTACCCAACTATACAAACATTTAGCGATTACTCTAAGCCAAATATTACGACTGTTTATCCATCACTTTAAGCCAACGTTGTCTCTGTTTGGACAGCTAATCAAAGAAATATGTCAGAAAAAAAAGCAGAAAGTCTACACACAGAAATAGCATTAATTGACTTTCAGTGCCAGGAGAATTAATGATGTCTGACCTTTCATGCTGGGCAGCACCCTGCCCTGCCTGCTGTGTCCGGGGGTGTTGTCTGGGGAACGGTGGGGAGGCCTGGCCACGGCGACCGCGATACCGATCGGAGGCTGCCGCACCTCCCCCTCACCTGCCTCCCCTGCCTCCTTCCCACCTCTGTCCCCCCTCTCGCCCTCGTTAGTGGAGCCTCGGCGAGGAGGAAGGGATTGTTTTGGAGGGTCTTGCGAGGAGGTGTTGCTTTTAGCTCCTCCTCTGTCCCCCTTCTCTGATCTCTCGCCACCCTGCTTGAGGCAGCCCAGACCTCCGAAGGGGCCCCGCTGTGGCAGAAGCAAAGGCTGCTGGGAGCTGTAGTTCATTAGGTTCTTCATGGCACTGCCCTCACCCTCAGTGGTGCGGGATAGAGGCGGAGGTGGTTGAGAATGTGGCTGGTCACTGTTTGGAGCTCTGCTGCTGAGCCCTCTTACTTCACCGTTACTAACTGATGCATGATGGGAGCTTTTTCTAAGGTCCTCGTGGTAGCTCCCTCGAGCCCCCCAGGAAGGTGCCGTCTGACCTCCGTCTCGCCCCCTCTCTTCTGTACTTGCTCCATGGCTGTTGTGCTGCTGGTGCCGTATCCTTGCAACCTTTTGTCCCTCTCTCTGAGATGATGCCCCCGACCCCACCCTCCCATCAGGATGAGGACCTGAGTGGGAACAGTCTCTGAAGGGTGGAGTGCTGGTGTCGGGGGCATTCTTGGATGTGCCCTGTCCCCCACCAGGGTGTGTCCCCTGGGCTTCTAATGGGAGTGAGGGCCGGTAAACATCGTCCACCACCTCTACATCTCTGAAGGACGAAGATGTGTCCAGGCTGCAGGACCGCAGCTCAGACTGAGAGCTCATGTTGGAGCTGGGTTTGTGGAAGTGCTGCGTCTGGTGGCTCCAGTCAGGAGGTTTGTCAGCCTTTCCGTATCCCAGCTGCTGCTGATGTGGCTGGGATTTGTCCTTCTTTTGGCAACTACTAAGTCGGCTGAGGTGATGAGATGGACTTTCGTAAGACCCTTCTCCATTCTTGTCATCTGACTTTTTCCCACCCCCTCCCGCTCCACGACAGTCAGTGGCTGCCAGGTCTCCCAGTGGCCCAACTGAAGGCACGTAAGTTGGGCCGATTACTTTCGCCTCCCTGCCAGACCCTCCGGGGGTGGATGCTGGATCTTTGGAGGGTGTCAGTGTAAGAGGGGCCGGGGGACAGTAAAACTCAGGGTGGTGATGTGCATGGTGTAGCCACCCTCCCGCCACTGTGGAGCCCATGTGCAAAGCATGAGGAGGAGGTGGCGGAGGGGGAGGAGGAGGCATGGAGTAGGAGGCCACAGAGTGGGGGTTTGGAGGTGTCAAGATGGCTGTCGCTGCAGCCGCACCTCTTCTCATACATTCATTAGAAGAAGCTGAGGATTCACTGATCCTCATCTCCCCATTTATGGGTCCATCCTTGGAGCACCGCCTGCCTCCTCCAGATGGAGGTCTACCCACCCCGCCTCCACTGCAGCTGCTCAGTGCTCCCCCCTTTCCTGCAGAGCCAGTCTCTGCTATTGAACCACTGGACAGTTTACAGGCACTCATATGTTTCGTCTCCTGACTGCCCGACTCGCTGTCTCTGTACTCCTTGTGTCGGTCCAGAGAGTGTCTGTGGTCCTCCTCCCTGCCCTGTGGTGCAAGGTGGGGAAGGAGGGCATGGTGAGGGTGGGGGTAAGCTTGGTGGTGGTGGCTGGACGTGGTGGTGTTCGTCTGATGAGGATGGTGATGATGAAGCTGATGTTGTTTGTCTTTACTCTCCTGGTGCCGCTCCTTGCTGCTTGATCGCTCCTTCACCTTTGACACGGATGAGACTCCTTTCTCACTCACATCCTTGGTGCTCTTCCCGCCTCCTCCCCCATTGTCCGTCTCCCGGCTGCAAGAGCCTAGTGGGTGGCCTGGGGCAGTCCTGGAGAGCGGAGGAAGGCTGTGACTGGTGGAGAGCAGAGGGGGCTGGGGAGGAAGGCCTCTCAGGTAGAAGTGATCTGGAGGGAGAGGACAAGAATTCAAAATAATTAAAGTCGAAGGTTTCAAGATATCTAGATAGTCTTAAAATCTTACTATGTTATATTTCATAGTAAAATGTCTGAGAATGACTAGACCTATATTTTTAGTCATTGTTCATTGTTTTGAATGTACTCGCTGCTGCCGTACGTACGTACTGCCGCTGTTCTTTTACATTTTCTGTTGTGAAATCATTATGAATATCCTAAGGGGAAATGCCGACAGAGCTTGTTATAGCACTTTTGCGGAAACGTGGTATGGAAAGGGCTTTATGTTAGCAGCAGCTCGGCTCAAGCCCATCCACCGATGAGCCAAACACAAAAGAGAAACACAGATCTTTCACACAAAACTATTTTACTCTGTGTTTTACTAGTTTAAATCACTAGGCCCCTTTCCTTTGGAGAGGAAGAGACCTCTGTGGATAATTCGGCTACCGATAAAAACCTCCTGAACAATAAACACTAAAGGAATCTGAACCCGGAGAAGCTCGCTGCAATTACTGCATTGCTCTGTCCTTTGTTTTTGTTTTGATTTAGAGACCCGTAGCAGTACGTACACATCATATATAAGACATTACTTTTCACACAGTCCTATTAAAATAGCTATATTAAAATGTGTTCATTCATATGTGGGGAAAGGGAATGAGAACTTGGAAAACTAGACCCGAGTTCCCAGCTGTTCTTAC
>CAFUXE010000719.1:200187-244674 GCA_903364295.1 Serranus cabrilla
ACTGTGTTTGGTTCCCTCCCCCTTTCTCTGCACCAGGTGGGTTTCTTTGGCTACGTCAGTTTCACAGAGAACATCGCTGGTAACGTGCTGATGAACTTCCCGTCCAACCTGGTGACGGAGATGATCCGCGTGGGCTTTATGATGTCTGTGGCCGTCGGATTCCCCATGATGATCCTGCCCTGCCGCCAGGCCATCAACACCATGCTGTTTGAGCAGCAGGTGAGCTTGTATGCTACTATTACTGCTACTTCTAATAATAATGGGGATGTACCAAATGTCACATTTTCCCATTAGAAGCTTTTTGAGTTCAGTCTGGCCTCCATGTCCATAAAAATATAATTTAAAATCTGCTTACAAGATCCTAAATAAATAATTGGAATAATTTAAATTACATAAACTTTCTCTAATAAATGTAATATAGCGGCATTTTAAATATATGTTATGTAAAAACATACATTTGTGTGGGGCAGCAGCAGAAAACAGTGACAGTTTTGAAAGGCTAAACACTAACAAATGTAGATTGAAGCAGAATATTTTTTATTAAAAACACATTATTACATGTTATATATAAGTATAACCTTGATCTGCAACTGTGCAAACATACAAAGTTATAAACAGAATGAAAAGACAACAGACATGAAAAAAAAAGTTGATTTAAAATGTTAAAGTGTTGACTGATTTAAACAAACTGTTCATCCTAACATTTGCTTTGTTCTTTTTCCTTTTAAATAAAAACATTATAATATAATACACATTGTCGCTTACTGATGTATTATTGTGTAACCAGCACTCCCATGCGCTCTGTAAAGCAGTTTGATACATAAATAAAAACAGAAACATGTTGTTTCAAGTAAGCCGAGCCCCATGGAAACACCAGCTGTGGAACTCAACTGTAACGTCAATTTAATTTTTATCGTATCCAGACATCGCAGGCACATAAACACATCAGACTTGTGACACACATGAGCCCCTCTGTGGTTCAGAAAAACATGTAGCATATGTAATAATTGAATATTTTCAAACTGGACTGTAGGTAGTTATGTAATGGCTTTTACTAATAAAATGTGAGGATGAAAACTGTGACAGTATTGCACACATGGGCTGTTGAATGAACATTAAAAAGCTACCCGAGAGAGAAAAATCAAATCATACCCTCCAAAAAAAACAAAAAGTAATTGTGGACTTGACAGTTGAATGAGTGAGTCTCTGCAGCCTCTCATCTCACCCTCTGTTTCCGTCTTCCAGCAGAAGGATGGGACGTTCGCTGCTGGGGGATACATGCCTCCTCTGCGCTTCAAGATGATCACCCTCTGCATTGTGTTCGGCACCATGCTGGGAGGCATTCTCATCCCCAACGGTACATCCTGTGTGTGTGTGTGTGTGTGAACAATCGGGCATGGATTGAATGGACTGAAGCTGTACGTGTGTGCGTATGTGTGTGTACAGCTCGCTGACTGGAGGTCTTTAAGGTGCATGTGTTCCTTTATGTGGGCGGAGTAGCCGGGGAGCTTTACGACGTGTGTGAATGTGACTTTACGAGTCAGTGACTGTCACACTCTAACACAGTCCTTAAATCAGGGCCCTAACTTTTATCTCCTTTTGGACGGGCAGACGGGAAGATAGGGCTATTATTCTCCCAGACTCTCTCTCTCTCTCTCCCACACACACACCAATATTGGCTCCCCGTCAGGTTCTTTGAGTCTTTCCGTCCCGCTCACAAACGGCTCCAAAATGGTGGAGATGTAAAGGTTAGAACTAGTTTATGTTTTATTCATCCTTTTATACGGTGGCTGTTTGTTAAACTTTTGATTGGGTGGACACACACACACACACACACATGGCCGGTTTGGCTGGCTCTTTGTGTATCTAATCAGGCTAATAGACTGAGGAGAAGGGAGGTAAGGACCCTGGGGAGAATGGACACTAAATCTGAGGGAGACAATATGGTGTCCGTCCTCTGGATGAACGATGGGTTTCCAGGCCCGGCGCCCAGCCGGCCCGCGGTCCACAGAGACAGGGGTGGGGCCAGGTCTCGCTGCTGCCAGGAGCAGGGTGCCATGGACGGGAGCCTGGGGCTGGGCGGGTGCCGGTTATGAATGGCAGAGGCAGGTATGAATGGAGCTGGTGATGGAGAGCGTAGATATGGGAAATAGCTCGGAGATTCTCAGCAGCAGACACATGGAACAGTGAGATCAGCGGGATGGAAACCTTCAGCTCTGGCAGTGTCGGTGCCATGTTCAAGCCAGTGAGCTGCACTGGTGATGTTCATCACATTTTCCTTTTCAGATGACCTTCATTGACACCGAATGTGTTCAGCTGAATTGATTTGAATGTGGATGTTATATAGCACCACAAAAAGTGAATTTTATTATTTCTTTCTTAAGTGAGGGAAAGAAAGACTTAAAAAAATTGCATTTTTCAGTTTTTAAACACAGCTGTTTGCAGGATGAATAGCAATGAGGTGATGTTTGATTTTGTGGCTATGTATGATTAATAACAGTAATATGACAATGGTGAAACAAAGTAAACCACACAGCCATAACCACAAAATATACAGTCCAAAGTCTCCTCTTTTCTTTAAACTCACTAACACATTTCTCTCTCCCAACTCTACCTGGGAAAAGTAAACATAGTCTCTTCTGGTCTGTTTTTTCTGTAGATCATTTGGCTGATTTTGTGGGCACACAGACCCTGTGGCAGGCCTTCACAGTAACTTCATGAAAATAGCCATTCTTCTCACTGATAGTCTTATTAGCTTGTGTAGTTCATATAGAGCAGTGGTTCTCACACTATTAATGCAGTATACCACTATACAAAGTTATTAATTTATTTTTAATTTACTATGTTAGTACTGTGTGCACCCTCATTTGCCAGTGGCCGGTATGATTAGAGTGCAACACATCAACGCAAAGAAAAAAAAACATTCAAAGAGTGATAACAGTGATAACATGAGCTATGACGGCTGTTTTCCATGGATATGAATACAGGTGTGCCTTGAGATTTTGGCTTAAAAAAGTTTGAGGACCTCTGATATAAATGATGTCTGATAAACATTGAGCCGTTTTCTAGAGTTTAAAAATTCTTTGTAATGCTTAAAATGTTTCTCCATTGCTTTACCTTATTAGTTCAACCATTTATCTTTTAGTTTTATCTAAATATTTTAGCCATTTATCTTTGACATTGTTCTCGTTATTTTAACATGCATTATTTATTACTACCACAGACACTGTAGTCTGACTCATTGTTGTAGACTTTGGGTCTAAGCCATCGGTGGCCTCTAACTATCTATTCTGCACCGTGTCTTTATCCTGAGCTTAACACAACCCGAGACGATTGTGATTGGTATAAAAAAATACAAACAAGCCACAGCGTTTACTCCCCTAGGGAGTCACTTTACAGGACTACAGGATGATCCGTGTTTTCTTTCCCTTTTCTCACTCTAGTGGAAACTATTCTGGGTCTGACTGGCGCCACCATGGGCAGCCTCATCTGTTTCATATGCCCTGCTCTCATCTACAGAAAGATCCAGAAGAATGGCATCATTTCTCAGGTGACATAGTCAGAATAAAGATTTTCCTAATCAATTGCTCTGTAGAATGATGTTTATTCACTGACCTGCTGTGCTTGTCCTGTGTCTCCGTGTACTGCAGCTGGTCCTTTGGGTGGGACTCGGCATCCTGCTCGTCAGCACCTTCACCACCCTCTCTATTTCGGCCAGAAGCCCGGGCACCAAGGTCCAAGCTCCTCCACCTCCGGCACCTGTCAAGATCAACATACCGCTACCGGACCTCCCTGAACGGCACGGTAAAGATCATGACACGGGCTAATGGCTGGCAATCACTTATCTACTTGATGGACTATAGAAGAAAGTGGTTTACTAATGAGCCATGGAAACATTTACCTCAACGGGCCGGAGCCAGGGTTGTCAGCAGCGTCTGAGCTCAGACAGCAGCGCTGCGCATGTAATTATTTCACGCAAAAAGGCAGCGGCGGCACGAGAGACATGTTTATTTCTTGTTTTATTTTCAAAGTCACGGACCGCGGCGCCCTAAAACGCCAACGTAAAGAGAATACGAGCCCGTGACAAAGGGCCAGCAAGACTAAAACAAAAGCCGGAGCAAAAGAAAGGGTTTCTTTCATCTGTGTGAGAAGAAAAGATGGAGACAGACAGAGTGACTGATAGACAGACAGGCAGGGTGAGGAGATAACCTCTTGATAATATCTGAGAGCAGCGCTGAGTGCCTGACATTGATGGAGCGAGAGTGATGCCCTTCAAACTCCAGTAATTTCTCTCCACCCCTCTACCTCTGTTCATTTCTCCTGTCACCCTCCCCCTCCCCCCAAAATACATTGTCTTCACCCCCGTCTCCCCCCATATCTCCCGTGGCAGCTATAAAATGCCTGCAAGCTCCAGCTGTATAAAAGGAAGAAGGTGATATGGGTTCGGGGAGGGAAGACGAAAAGAATGAGGAACCTTTCGAGTTAATGTTCTCAATTTTGGGGTGAAACAGGAGGGGTTTAAGTTTCACTTCCTCTTCTTACCTTGTGCTTCTTTTTCTAACCTGTTCACTGACACCAGCAGTCTTTCTGCCTCCATCTTTTAATTCACTCTTTGTTTGATTTTCCATTCTTTCCTCTTTGACTCCAGCTTTAACCTTTACAGCTTTTTCCTGTTTGGTACTTTCATTTTAATTTATCTCATTTCTCTTCCTTTCTCTCTCTTGAACATTTATCACAACCCACCAATTGTCAGTGCTTCCATTGTCAGTATTTGCTGCCACCTAGTGGATCGACTCATCTGAATAGTTGTCTTAAAATCAATTACAGCTGAGAGCATCAGCACACACAATTCATGCGATATATGCCGAGTTGTTAATTTATTTTAATGCCAGCAGTTAATGTGTGCAATAAACACAACTGTACAATAAAATAAAGAGTACATGTCAGGGCCAGTGTTAAATGTAATGTAATGCAGTAGAATACTTTTCTCAGACAAGAGAAAATAGTCGAATAAATTAGCTGTCAAAATTATGGCTTCTTAATTTAGTCGCAGTAATGTGTCTCATATTTTTCAGTCTGACTGTATCTACTGGCTGTGTGAGAAAATGCAGCAAAGGCAAATAAAAAGCTCACCAGCCGCAGCACTAAACAAGAGTAAAAATATTCTAGCATAAAGACTTTTAATGGTTGTATAAATCTGTTGCTAAAGGGCTTATTTACTCCTTTTGCCTTAAAGGGACAGTTCAAATTTTTTTTAGTGGGGTTGTATGAGGCACTTATCCACAGTCAGTGTATTATCTGAGAAAACAGACAGGAGTACTGACACAGACACGAAGTAATGTAGTGCTGTGGACGTGAGAGGCTGATACTGAACCGCGTCCCTCCAAAGCTTCATATATATTTAGAGTATTTAAACTACTTTCAGATAGCTCTGTTTAAGGTTATGCAAGGGGAGCTGAAACTACTGTGCTCTCTTCAAAGCCACCAGACTCCTTTGACAAAAACAGTCATTTTACCTCACAGAACACAGAAGTTGCTGGTCTGTCGCAGACTTGATTGGTTAGTTAGTTTGTGTTCTTGTGCTTTAAAGGGTTACAAACAAAATAACCAATGAAGGCAGCGACAGACCAGCAACTGCTGTGTTCTGTGAGGTAAAATGACTGTTTTTGTCAAAGGAGTCTGGTGGCTTTGAAGAGAACACAGATGAGGGCTTTGGTTCCCCCTGTGTAAACTTAAACAGGGCCATCTGACGGCGAGGGACTTAAATTGATATTGATTTTTTTTTTTTTTAGGTTGGTCTTTTTTATGTGGCTAAATTCTGTTTAAGTGCTGCCCTCGTCCACAGCAGTACATTTCTTTGCTCCCATGTCGGTCCTCCTGCCTGCGTCTCAAACTGGCTGCCACCATCTACTGCAGATAAAACGCTGACTATGGACAAATACCTCATACAGCTCCACTTCAATAATAACACACTATCCATATAGTTTGGCACAAAGGTCTTGGGAATATATTGGATATCTGACTGTGATGGTGATATACATTAGTGTTTTGTGTGTTTGCATGCAGGTGATCCTCCAAACAAGAAGCCAGTAGAGATCAGAGAACCTGACCTGCCACCTGTGAAAGTGGTGCAGCCTGTGGAGAGGGGCCCCGCTGAGCCCCCCCAGATTAAAGGACCAGTAGAACTACCCGAGAAGGGTGCAGAGGTGCAGTTGGACCGCCCTGATGCCGGTAAGAAAACTGAATAATCATAATAATAATAATAATAATAATAATAATAATGGATTAGATTTATATAGCGCTTTTCAAGGCACCCAAAGCGCTTTACATTGAGTCCATTATTCATTCACTCCAGTCTCACTCGGTGATGGTAAGCTACTGTTGTAGCCACAGCTGCCCTGGGGCAGACTGACGGAGACGTGGCTGCCATTTCGCGCCTACGGCCTCTCCGGCCACACCATCATTCAATCATTCATACCCATTCATACACCAGGGGTAACACTGGAGGCAATGCGGGTAAAGTGTCTTGCTCAGGGACACAACGACAGGATTGCAGGAAGCGGGGCTCGAACCGCCAATCCTCTGGTTATGACCGCACTAACACTGCACCACTGTCGCCCAACACTGGAACCGTAACTGGATTTTGAACCGTGCAAAGTTGAACGCTGTGTTGTCTGTTCTCCCAGGCATGGCGGTGCCCGAGGGAGAGGCCCATCGCCACGAACCACCCATCCCTCAAGACAAGGTTCCTGTGGACACAATAAAAGACAAGGAAGAGCAGGAAGAGGACAAGAAACAACCCGTAGGAGGAGAGGAAGAGCCTAAAAGAGATAGAGAGCACGCTGTGGAGGGAGCAGACAAAAAAGATGACAAGGTTGAAGAGAAGCTGAAGCCTGCTGTCGTGGGGAAAGAGGAAGTGGATTTGGGTGGAGGTGAAGTCCAGTCCAATGAGGCGGTGGAGAAGCCGGGTGCAAAGCTCCACAAACAGCAGGACGCTCCCCCGCTGAAGGAAGTTGAGAAGCTTGATCCTGTGAAGGATCCTCTTGCAGGGAACGCAGCCAAAGTGGTCAATCAAGCAGACAAAGCTCCAAACGCTGCAGGGAAACGTGAAGGTTTGTCTCTGTTCCTGTATCACTGTAGATTAAAACAGCTGGCTGGGAAATGCAGCACTGACGTGGTGATATGTGGTGATCTTTCAGCTCCACCTCCTGAAGGAGAGCATCATCCTGCCGCAGAAGAGGCTCCAGGTGCAGAAAGCAAAGAAAAAGCAGACGATAAGATGGAAGGTGAGTGCAGGAGAAAACATTCAGGGGTTCAGGGATGTCGACAAGAGTCAATGGTCTCAGGTCACTTACCAACATTCAACAATCATATAGCAAGTCGCTGCAACAACAATAGCCTTCAGTGCAGCTGCAGCTTTGTGTGGATTTGTTTTTGAGCTGGAATTAAAACAGGCATATTTTTATGTGGATTGTGCACTGATTTCACACCAATGTACCCAGAGAGCTACTTTCTCAAACATAAAACCTCATTTAATCATATGTAACATTTTTATTTATTGTACAAACATTTTCAGACAATTCTATAAATGATAACTGAGAAAATAAAGAATAGAAATCAAATAAATAACTAAAAAACATCATTACTCTTCAGTGTCCGTCAATTGCTGACTACTTAAGAAAAAATAATAAATCATAAATAAATAACTTACACCATTTTTAAATCACGCCAAGCTACATTTTCTGCATTACATATCAAACAGCTTATACACTGATACAGATATTCCTTTAATATCGACCAATAATATCTGTCAGGCTCTAGTAGTAAATATTGACAGTACAACTGTATGGTTAGAAAAATACACTTTTATATCTAGTTATGACTAGTTTTATACATTTGTAACATTGGTAACTGATGAAGTTGAGCTCATCTGACAGGATTGTGGGGGGACCTTAAATATCGGATGTGGTCTGCTGCATGCTGTCTCTCTTTTCCCTATTTCGCTTGTTTTATCATGTGTAATCTAATATCTGTGACCTGTTCATTCTTACTGTGCCTACTTGTGAGGGTGAACACGGTGAAAAGACAGCCACGATATTCAAATCCATTTCTTTCTCCTACTTTTTAAACTGGCTTGATGCACCACGCTGTCTCTTTTGTCTTTTGTTGACTTTCTTGTTCTGTTTACTTTTGCCCTCTCTCTCTCTCTCTCTCTCTCTGTCTCTCTCCTTCTCCATCTTTACCCTTTTTTTTCTTTCTTTCTCTCTCTCTGCCGGACTCCTATCACAGTGATAAAAAAGCTGGTTGCAGGTATGAATTCCCTCTTGCCTCTTCTCTCTTTATCTCGGCCTGTCGCTCAAATTCATTCACTCAGTGGGCCAAGTTAATAAATATTTCAATACAGTATTATTCATTTGCATTTTAATCAAATAGCTAAATAATGTCCCAGTGTAGAATCCACTCACCCTGCCCTCTAACATAGTTTCTGCCCAGTCCAGTTTATGTTTAAGGCTAGAGATGTGTGTTTGAAATGATCAGTGAGACCAAACTAGTGGAACATTTCCTTTCCCCTCTCACCTAGAGACCGGCCCGACATCAGTCTAACTGCGCTTCTTAACTAATGCAAAGTGCTCAGAGGAGCAGGTGACCTATATTAATACAACGTCTCTGTCCTGTAGAGGGCCAGCTCGACCACGCCGTGCTGCTGCAGGTGATTCAGGAGCAGCAAGAGCAACAGAAGAGACTTCTGGACCAGCAGGCCAAACTACTGGCTGTCATAGAAGAGCAACACAAGGAAATCCACCAGAAACAACCTGCTGCTGGTGGGTGTCACATAAGATTTTGCAGGCATGACACTTGATATTATAGGTGTTTGATTTAAGAAATAATTGTGACAAAGTGTTTTTCTTTAACTGAAAGGAGGTGCTGAAGGTGATGCAGACAAAGGTGCCCAGGAGGGAATGGAAGGTGGAGCAGCAAAGCCGCAAGAGTCCGACCCCGACCCGAAGCAGCCCCAGGAAGCAGCCGGGGCTGCCGAGCCTCACGCCGCGGCCCAGAATCAAGCGCAGGCTGGGGATAAGGTTGCTGAGGCGGGGGCTGTGAAAGCACCTTACAAGGAGGACGGGAAGGCTGCACCCGAAGGAGAATCTCATAAGCAGAGTGAGCTGGGGGCGAGAGGAGTGCCGCTGGGAAAGAAAAGTTCTGATGACCGTCAGCCCGTACCAAAAAATGATCAGGTAGCTCAACTTAAAGATGAAGAAAGAAGCCTAGATAAGGAAAAGGAGAATATTGAAAATCTTAAGAAAGAACAGACAAAGAAAGAGCTTCAGATGAGGCTGGAAAAAGAACGACTGGAAAGGGAGAGAAAGGAAAAGCTGGACAAAGAGCAGGAGATGGAGAAGGAACGGTTAGAGAGAGAAAGGATAGAAAAAGAAGTGCAGGCAAGGTTAGAAAAAGAACGATTGGAAAGGGAGAGAAGAGAGAAGCTGGCCAAAGAGCAGCAGTTAGAGAAGGAGCGAGCCGAGAAAGAGAGGATAGAGAAAGAAGTGCAAGCCAGGGTGGAGAAAGAACGGCTCGAAAGGGAGAGAAGAGAGAAGCTGGCCAGAGAACAGGAGGAGAAAGAGAGAGCGGCAAAGGAGAAGGCTGCTGCGGAGGAGAGACTTCAGCAGGAGCTGCAGAGAGCAGACAATGAAGTAGTTGAGAGAGTGAAGAAAGAGAAGGCAGCGGCGGAGGAGGCTCGGGAGAGGCAGGCCCAGCTGGAGCGAGACGCGGAAGACAGACAGGCTGCACAGGGGGCTGAGAGAGAAGACGGTGAAGCTTTGAAGAAAGGAGGACGAGACCTCAAAGAGAAAGTTGCTGCCCAGGCGGACCCCAGAGAAGGTGAGGAAGACGGGGCCGTCAAAGCCCAGGCTCACCCCCAGGGCTCCCACGAGAAGATCAGGGACCAGGGAGAGATGGATCTAAGGCGGAGGCGCAGGGCACTGGGACCCGGAGAAGCCCGGGGGCCCTCGGAGGAGGCCGGGGTGTCCAGGGGGGTGCCGGGGCTGGAGCCCCTGCTGGAGCTGGGGGGCTCAAACCTGCACGCGGCCCTGGAGGAGCAGCTACTGGCTGGGGCGATGGTGCACTCGCGGCAGATTAAACAGGCCTCAGAGGATGAGGGAGCGAAATAACACACACGGATTCTCACTCCATGATTGGACTGTAAGTTCAGCACATACTGCAAAAAACTTCTAATACTGTGGACCACGATATCGTTGCCTTACATTCTTTCTTGCCTTCAGAAATGTTATGGACAAAGAGGAATATTTTCTCTTTCTTCATGCTGTGTATTCCAGAAATAACCAAAAGTCTATTAAAAAGCAAAGCGCATGTAAATATTAACTTATTTTCGTCTTTATGGTGAAGAATTCTGAAGAGGTTACTGTTGAATTGTATATAAATCTATGCAAAGAGTGTTTAGAGAGGGTAGATATATTGTTTGTCCCTTTTTATTTACCAGCTTTGTGGCATGTGCCTCTCTGTAGGATTTGTTTGTGCATTATTGTCTCCTTTGCTGATCTCCCGTTTGTTACTTTGTGTGTATATATTGTAATATTTGTTGTGTTATATTGTGGTCCAAGGGTTTTCAACCTACATGTATCACATATTGGATGTAATGTGGGTTCAGACGGCTTGTTAAGAGTTTTTCTTTATTATACTTTCAAATGAAAGTAACTGAATTGAACCTGATGCTGGAGCTACGAGGTAAACAGTGTAGCATTACAGTTTGACAAACTGTGGACAGTGAAGCAGCTGGATCCAAACATCACTTCCCAATCATTCCATCATCAACATGTGTTCCTTATTGATTTATCAGTGCCTTTTTAATCCATATGCTGCTGTTCTATCAAAACAAAATGCTACCCTTTTTTCTCAATTCATGTTCTTTTTGCTTCCACTCCTACTGTAAAGAGTACAGTAATCATGAGAAATTAAGTGGATGAAATATAGACTTTTTGTAGTGTGTCCTTGTGATCCAACTTTTCTGAAAATTCCACCATCAGTCGGCACTTAGACACACGTTGGACCTTTGCTTTGTACAAGAGGCTATTTTTGTATTTTTCTATGTGCGTTGTATTTCTGTACATTTTTCTGATAAGAATAAATAAAAACATCTCTATTATATCCATGGCTGTCTGTGTGTTGTGTTACAAATAAAAACGCAGATGATATGAACATTTTATTCACTTATGTACATTACATATTAAAGAATGTAGCAGTATTTCATGGTTTTGCTCCATTTCAACATCTTAAAAAAAAGTCAATAGATATTTCAACACATCTCACATATTCATTCACAGTGCCAAGTAGAGGAAGTGTTATTCGTTCAGAAGTCATTCTTGAAATTGAAACTTCATGTCTTCTGAGGTGGTTAGTCCACTTAATTTTCAAGTTTCCATTCATTTGGCTTTTTTCTTCGCCTGTAATGAAAATAAAATGTTTGAATGATGACAATCTACCACCTTTACATACTTGAAGACCAGCAGGAGGATTTCTGACTTTGTCACTTACTGCATTTGTAAAGCAGGTCTTCAGTGCTTCAAATTCCTTGGCACACATGTCTTTCTTCAGCTCCTGTCTGCCTGTGGTGCTGGCTGCCACGCACTTCCCATACATCGTTGCCTGAATCACACAGATTGACATTAGACAAACAAAGTTATATTTTCCACTGTCTGTCAATGATAATGGGTGAGTTAGTGATTTACAAGACGAAATTGATGCAGTCAAAAAGTTGTTGTAAATTCAGTGAGAAGAAAAACACAAAATACAAGGTGCACAGTGCTAAAGCGCTACTTTACACATATATTAACGACACAGAAACGTCCTGGTACACCAGCTCTTACCTCTGCTGCACACTGTGCGAAAAGTTCAGGGAAAAGTCTCAATTTCTCTCGACTGCGACTCCACGCATTAGACCCTGACATGGTTATAATTTGGGCGTTAACACACTCCTTTCGGTGTCAAAGTCAACTGACGAGCACGATACAATTTCTTAAATGTACTAGCAAATGTATGACTTGCTTAAATGAAACAAATATACGTCAACTGGCGGATAAAGCATCACTGTAAACCTCTCTGTGGGCATCGCCATATTGTTGACCCTGTAATCAAGGAAACGTTAGGCAAGATGTTCGGTAATGTGATTAGTTAATTTGTCTGTCAATCAAGATGACATCTCAAGCATTCCCGACGCTGATTCGCTAATATTCGACCATAGGCGTTACCTAAAGGCCAATAGGCTTTTAGCATTGCTTACTGCTGTTTCTTGATTGGCTAGCTGTCATCTCGAGCTCCGCCTTCCCCTCGTACCCCTCAGAGGAAGATGAGTAACCCGCAGCTAGGATTGCTAAATCATGGCAACATTTATGGAGCGGTTAGCTTTTCTTCAGAAAGTAAGTGCTTTATTTTTTACGGTCATTGCTAGTTGTGAAAAACAGCAACGGCCCAACTGAGCATGAATAGTATAGCGTATGTTAACGTGTCTATTTGGAGTCTTTTAAGTTGTGCCAACACTAGCATGCTAGCAGCCTGCTTGCTAACAGCAAGAAGAAATTTGGTTATTTAATTTCATATTATTTGTCAGTTGACCTGCCAGCTTGTTTCGTTGACGTCTTAAAGACGCAGACAGGCGTGCAGTACTGTTGTTACTGGTTCTTTTACTAAAGCTGACCTGGTACTCGGACCCTGGTGTCATGCCAAGTTTGTGTCAGTGTTGAACTGTAAAGTACACATGTTAGATGTTTCTGTGTTTTCTGTCTGGTGTATCACATTTTTTCCACAAACAAAAGGTCCCGACTCTGATGAAGGCTACAGCAGATGATGAAAACCCATGTCCTGGCTACCTTTTCCAAGAGATTGGAAGTATCCTTTCTCATCTGCAGTTGTGGTTCAGCCTGCAGCTGCAAACTCTTAATATGGTATTCATATTATATACCCCTCGCATGAAACATGCAGATAAATTGATTCTGGTGGCTGAATTGTTCAAAATTCCATCTAGGATCTAGAAAAAGTATGTTTCATCTAATTAAGCTTTGTAAAGAGGACATATGCTCATTTTCAGAATCGTACCCTATGATGATGATATCCTTAACCATCATGCCACTGTAGAAATTTCCCATGAGTCTTCAGGTTGCGGCCAGTGTTTGTTGGAGTACCTCCTGGAGAGGCTGCAGGTGGAGTCCTGTCACGTCAAACTCAAGGCGAGAACAGTTTTATTATTCAAGTTTCTGACTTTAATATGAAACTCTAAAGTGGAGCTGCCATGTGTGTTCAGTTTGAAATGTTGTAACTCAAAGTTCTGTTCCTGCTGATGGCATTCCAGGTGCTGAAGATCTTTGTCCATCTTTGTGGTCATGGCTCAAACCATTTCCTCACAGAACTTCGAAGGAACTCCACCTTCATCCAGCAGGCATCAGGTTAGTCACTTGTGCTTTTAGCTCCGTTTGACTCTCATCTCTTCATGGCCACTCTGTCAGCTGAATACTCACTCGCTTTGGGGATTTTGCTTTTTAAGTTTACAGCGGCCCTCCTGATCCTATCCATGGCACGGCATTGTACCAGAAAGTGAGAAACACAGCACAGGTGAGCCTCAGGCTGGAGTCAGTCATTTTATGTGTCGGCTAGGCAAACATTCAGTTTTTACTTTTGCTATTTGCAGGAAGTGGCCAGGTTGCTTTTCACAGATACATTTTCCACCAAAGGCGGCATCGCCCCACTCAACCTAGCCCCCCCAACAATGGGTGAGTAGAAAAAAAATGCTTAATTTGGTGATAATTTAATACATTGGATCTTTTTATTCTCTTCTCTTTTTTTCTTTTTTTAAATAAAACACTTAAAGGTCCTGTACACCCTTACATGTATTTTCACTTATTCTGGCTAATTAAATTTCTGCTCAGACTGAAGTTGTGCATGGCAATAATGGAAAGTATACAAAGTCCAGTTACAATCCAAAGAGGAGGGCTAATCAGTCCTGATTGAAAACACCTGATGTACCACTGGTATGTGAGGCTGCAATTAAACACCCAAGACTAAGGTGGTCATATTGACTACCCAAATGTTTTTGTATTGTTTTTGTACAGAAACAACAGACAGATTTGTAGATAAGAGATTATTCAGATTAGAAGCTTTATGAATTTGGGTATTTGGTGCCCCATACTGCAATCATTTTATGAAAATGTAAGAACATTTGCACTTAATCTGTTTTAAAATCTGATCAAATAAATATACAAAACACATTTGTAATAACTAAAAAAAACATAACACAGCCACTTTTGAAATATAAAAGAGCCACCTGAACAGTGTTTTATTAATGGAGAAAATCATATTATAATATCAATCAGAACATTTTATAACATGATGGGACATTATTATTATATTTTTAGGAAAGTATGACATAATTGGGTGCTACAGGGTATTTGACCAACTTGGAAACAAATCAAAATGATCTGAACCCATTTACTGTCATATATAATAATACTGTCCATCATCTGAAATATTAGAGAGCATGAATGACTTTAATCAGTAACGTAAGGTTCTTTGTCATGTATGAGCTGATGGCTCTGAGTACAATACGTCTCCTGTGTCTTTCTGTCCAGGTATGGGCTCAGCAACTTCCCACAGGTCATTAATGCAGGGTTTTGGATACAGTCCAGGGAAGCAGGGGACAGGTGAGCGATGGACCACCACACACACTGACTGCTCACGGACACAAATCCAGCCAAGCCTGTCTACTGTGTATATTTCTATTTATGTGTACCTGTGCCTCCCAGCAGGCAGTGACTCACTGCTGGATAAGATCCAGAAAGCTGCAGAGGTCGTGGCCAGCGCTGTCCTTCCCCCAACAGAACACCAAGGCATCCGCCTCCATGACAACCATTACCGGGCAGTAGTCGCACCGTCCGCGCCCATAGAGGTGGCCGTGCCTGCGTGTGCCTATAACCTGCCTGCACATGCACCTAAAGGTGAAACTTTGTTGTTCTGATGGAAACATAGAGTTAGGTTTCTCAATCCAAGGCTCATTTCAGATGTGGAGTATGAAGCTTATTTGGGTTTGATTAACAAAATGAATGTTGACTAAAGTCTAATGGATCGGTGTATATGCTGTACAATATGTACCATTATGAAAAATGTGTATACACTATCTATAATGCAGAAACTGATTTTGAAATTATTTGTATTATTATTTATTTTTTAGTTCGAGTTTTTTTATGTAGTCAGCAATTGACTTAAACTAAACAGTAATTATGTTTATCTAACTTTTTATTTCATTCCTATTTATTTTTTATTTTTCATTTATAGAATTGGATGACAATGTTATTTGTTATTATTTGTAGTATAATGTATAACAATTTGTAATTGTATTATTATTTGACAAAGTTTTATGTTTGAGATAGAAGCAGTGGTGAAAAATCAGTGCTCAATCCATTATTGTTTTTTTGACACGTGACTACTGTGTGTCTCCACAGCAGCGCTGACCCAGCGGTGTCCAGGACAGGTAGGAGGCGGCTGGGAAGAGACTGACAGCGGCAACAGCTCATCTCACAACTCCTCTCAGGACATCGCAGCAAACAGCAGAGCCTCTGTGGGCAGCAAGTCAGCTGGTACTGGGAGCCAGTCGGGGGCCAGCAGAGAGAGCAGTGGGGACCTGTCAGAGCGGTGAGTTACAAACTCTGTAAACCAGCAACTTCCTGTCTAAATCTCACTGTTGTCACATTTGAAAGCATGTAGATAAGACACTGAACGTCCAGTGTTAGGAGAGGATTCTCACTTTCTCCACATCATTGTCATTTGTGCTTCACACGCCTTCTGTCCTCCAGGGTGGAAGCCTTGCAGTTGGGGGACTGCGGCCAGGAGATGGCGCTAATCAGCAGACTGACTGAAGGATCCAGAGTTTTCCTGTCCAGAGAGGAGAGCCAGCACTTCATTAAAGAGTCAGTAGTCATTATTTCATCAACACATTTCTATGTATGAGAAGAGCTTGATGGAAAGACCAAAATTCAATAAAACTGAAAATGCGCGTAACACTTTTAATAGTCACTTGAGGTTTGAAAAATAGTTATTTCGCTTAACTCACATGACTGATCAGCTGTTTCCTCGCTGTCGGAAAGAGTTGAAGAAAAAGCTGTTTGTTCCTTCTCTCCGTTTTCTCTTTCGGGTGGCCAAAGTTGTCCGATTATCAACCTCTTTTTTTGTTGTTGTTTTTTTTTCTCTTGTGCCATTTGTACTTCTACTGTTTACTGACAGATTAATATACATTACACTGCCATCTCCTGATCAAAGTACGTTGATGGAAACGTCCCTAATTTGAATTTTCTCTAATGCACCTGTCAAAATGTGGCTTCAAATTTGCTTTGACTTTAATGGAAACACAATTATTGCTTCTAAATGAGCCTGGGAATACAGCAGACTGTCCCCTCATGTGCTGTATTGTTTTTATAACTGGTCTGTTTAATCTGTCAGGTGCTCCACTCTGAACTGTGAGGTTGTGGTGGAGTTGCTCTCAAGCAAGCTTCAAGATCCCTCACACACCGTTAAGATGGTAATAACAGTTAAAATTCACAGAATATCCAGGTTTTCTTTGTGAATACAAAGTGTCATCCTGATATATATATTGTTTTCTCCAATCCTGCAGCGGGCTCTGTGTGCTTTATCCTGCCTCATGACCTCTGACCTTCTCTCCCTGGAACAAATGTTTGGAGCTACACAAAGAAGGCTCCGGCAGCTGAGCGAGGGGGCTCCAGGACCTGTGGCCAACAAAGCAACCAAGGTAAGAGAGAAAGCGAACACAGTGGACCTCATTTATCAATTCAAGGTGGAAACCAGCTCATCACCTTAGGACAGGGTTCATTTGTGATTCCTGAAATATTCGTATCATCCCAATCACAGCGTAAAAATGATCGGTTGCTGATAAATGTGGTGGTTGACAACAAGCATCAGGCGTCAATATATACTCGGTTTAGAGGCCTCGCCCCTAGAGTTTACAACATCAAAAGACGCGATATGGCCAAAAAGAGTTTATTTTTTATTAAATTTTTTAAGGTCACCTTTATTAGTAAAGTGCAACTTGTAAATATAACAACATATAGGAGCAGATTAGACATTTTAAGCAGGCACAGACACACACAGCACCAGGGGTTTATGTTGGTTCAGCAAAACTGACAGAATGTAAAATATCAAGTAAAAAATTTAATGAAAATTTTTGTATTTATAGTTATAGGACTGTGTGGCAGCGCTTATTGGAAATGTTTACATTTGGTAACAATGATAAACATTTATTAGCCTAGGATAGTAGCCTGTTTAAAGAATTCCACGGTTGCAGGGTTTGTTTATTTCTTAATGAAGAATGATATTGACATGCTTTGGTTTGTCACTTAAAAAAAAACAAAAAAAAAACAGTAGATAATACTCAAAATGAGGGTGTTTTCTTGTTTTTGTATTCTTATCTGGTGTTACCAGATCCTGCGACAGTTTGAGGCTCTGATGGGTGGATCTGTTCACGCTCCGAAGCAGGACAACAACAGCCATCAGACAACAACCAATCAGCTTCAGATATCTACAGACCCTTTACTACCGACCCACTCTGCTGACAACAGCAGCCACCACCAGGCTGACATCACACCCACCGGTGTCACCCAGCCACCAAATCACCCATCTCCCCCCTCTAGTCTCGCCTTGACCCAGAGAGACTCCTCAGGGGAGCGGGTGAATGACAGAGAGGAGGAGACACTTGTTTACATGCAGCCAGCCAGGACCGCTGTGGCTGAGGTGAAGCTGGTTACGGATGAATTAGAGCTGAACACCAACAGGAGCTCCTCCCCTCCAGCTGAGCCGCAGAGCGAGCAGTCCTGTCCGAGCAGACTGTCCCTGTTCAGCGGCATGGAGCTGGTGACTAAGGGGAGACCCCTGTGTAAAAGAGAGACGTCCCCAACAGAGACGGACACGTTGGACGACAGCTTAAAGGAGAATCAAGCTGTACATAACAGTATTAATAAAACCAGTGATGACGCTCCTATAATTTGCAATTCAGTTGATAGCAGCCAACCAGTATCGGCCTTCTCATTCCTCAACTTTTGACCAACTTTTAACAGCTGGAGCTGTCGCAGTTAAACCAATGATGTCATCATGTATATTACCCTTTTAGAAATCTATTTAATTTTATAAACCAAGAGGAGATCAGTAAGCTTGTAACTATATATAGACGGCTGATTTACGTTACGTTTGGACTTTCTGTTCTTATCTGTATGGTGCCTCCTTGGAAATCATATTTAAAGGGACAGTGCAGGATTTCTTTTGGAGTGGGCTTATCCATAGTCAGTGCTTTATCCACAGCAGATGGTGGTTCGGCCCCAATGATGGAATATAACTGTAATGTAAATGTAAAGTACATTTACTCAAGTACTGTACTTAAGTACAGTTTTGAGGTATGTGTGGTGTACTTGAGTATTTCCATTTTATGTAACTTTATACTTTTACTCCACTACATTTTGATGCAAATATTGTACGATCAATTTCAAGTCATTATTTAGTTAAATTTTTATTAAACCTCATACCTTAAGGAGTTAAGATGAGCCCTATTTTTACTAAAGTTAATGCTGCTGACTTACATGCATCAATACAAAAAAATCTAATAATATATTTAGAATATATAAAACAATCCGAGTCGGTCCGTTCTGCATAACGAGTACTTTTACTTTTGATACTTTAAGTACATTTTGATGCTGATACTTTTGTAGTTTTACTTCAGTAAGTTTTGAATGCAGAACTTTTCTATTTCTATCCTGCTGCTTGAATCCCGACTGTAGATAAAACACTGACTATGGATAAGTACCTCGTACAACTCCACTTCTTAAAAAATCCAAACTCTCCCTTTAAGCAGCAGATTGGGCCAAGAGACAAGTGATTTAGGACACGTACCTCTCGTCCTTGAGTGCAATCCACAGTTGGCATGAGAACCCCTCGACTGTCACATGAGGAGTGGTCCGTAAGCTACACTTCTGTTTGTTGGCTGAGGTCTTATTTCTCAAAAGTATTTAACCAGAATGGTTGTCTTGAATTACAGGTTATTATTGACAGTTGCTTTAACTCAGGATTCCTTTTAGCTAACTGAAACAACTCTTACGCCTCTGCAGCACGCCCTGAACCTCTGAGGGAGAAACCCTCCCTTTGTACTTTGCACTACAGTTGCTTTTCTTATGGACTCATACACCTACAAATGAGAGTTGTCTTCCATATTTTTTGGTACTAAACTATATCAGTGTAAATGTCATGAGTGTTAGTTTACACATTATTTATTATGTCTACCCTGTATTGATTAAAACATACTTGTGAGAGTGATCGTAGCGTGCATGTGTAGGATTAAAGTAGTTTGGGTACTAATGTAAGGAATTCATTATTGTGTTGACAAAAACATCTGCCATCAGCATAATGCAATATATCAGCAAGTACATGAATGATTGTTTGTGTAACCAAATAAAAGGCAGATTACCTTCACTATGTAATCATTGTTTTAGTTACATTCTGTACTGTGGAATGTGGCACACACTACATGCCAAAATGGTAAGCCAACCTACGGATACGTACAATGAGCGCCACTGATGTATTTTGTTTCGGTGAACACAAGCTATGCTGTCGCACATGCTGAGGAACAATAAAACCTGCTGTATTTTCATTGCAGCACCACATAAATGAGTCTTGTTATGCTGTATTTAAATATACCAGTGACATGTCGCAGACATCACTTTCAGCAACGCTTTATTTCAATGTCAAATGATTTTGAAAATTACATAAAATATGAATCACTTTCACATCTCTCATATTATTTGCAACACAGTGTACTGGTCATATTAAACCTACATACACACAGGTGATGTGTAAAATGTGACGACACATGGTTACAAGCTGATTCAGAGAGCTTTTCTTGAGGCTGTTTCAGTTCGACGCAGGGTGCTGAGCATTACGCCGCCTGAGCCGCAGACTCCGGTGCCTGCCCTCACAGCTCTATAATTAGCCAGGGTCTAATCTGAGGTTGGATTTTTGGTGGTGAGGCTCATGAATCTCTGTTCCATTACCTTGAACCCACTAACCTGCCACGCCAAAACACTTTAGATTAATTTAGACAGTGAAAGCAACTGCAAATACACTATAATTTAACTTTATCACTTTGGTTAGAAAAAAGAAAGAAAGCCTAAAATGTTATTTAACTGGATTGTTTTAATGTTTATTTGGAGTGAATCTATTGGCATCCATTGAAGGGAAACTTTGGTATTTTTCAACCTGGGGCCATTCAACATAGTTCAAGCTTTGTTATTATGGCAACTTGTTCTGGGAAACAACTCAGACTAACGAAAATTAACCTGGCTTTTCGGATAGATTTTGCTTCATGGAACAGGCCCTTCGACTATTTTCCCAGTTTTGTGCCTAAGTGACTAATGTGGAGAACATCTTTTTCTGAATTGTTCCAATATCTTACAGCCAGCAGCCACAAAATAGGCTGCAATGTCAATGTCGGTCTCTGCTTGGTTTTGCAACTGACAAGGTTATGTTGTTATTGTGTCTTACAACCATATAGAAAGGACTGTATAGAGAAATCCGATATTGTTCTTTACCTTTTGCTTAATCCAGTCTGTTTGTTATTGTGTCTCACCAAGTCTCGCTCAAGGAGAAGTCTCATTCTGAAATCCTACATGGTAACTTATCGCTAGAAGAGAACGGTGGGAACATGAGTGAGAGAGCTGGAGAAAGGAATGCCGGAGGGGTTTGAGTTAATTTTGCCACTTAAAAGATTTTTAATGTCATGTAAAATTAATGTGGAAAAGGCCACAAGTTTTGGAACAAGACTATTCCTTGAGGGACACTTTTAGTGGACATACATTGACAGTTCACTGAAGGAAAACACTGCAGCCCTCTCACTCAACACTGGACCCTCTGAAAAACTGTTATCCCTGTTAGTCACTCAGACACAGAAAAGGTGGGGAAATAAGATCCAACTTTAGAAAATTCCCAATTTTCCCTATAGCTTTCTTTGTGAATGGGATCACAACAACTCCCACTTCACAGATACAAACATGCTGCTGACTTGCCCAGTCGAGAGTAAACAGAATAGAGTTATTGAGTAAAGTGCTTAGCTTTATTTAGTTTTGCAAGCACTTTGGATCATCACACGTTTCTTGTGATTAGCACCAATGAAAATGTCCACGCATCAACGCACGCATGTAAAGAGAATGATACCTCTTTATAAAGTGCACAGGGTGCGTGCACACACACACACACAAACAAACATACACATCAATACGGCACAGAAAACCACAGTGGCTGGGCCATGGAAAGGCGGATGTGCTTATGGTCTTGACAAATGGTACATGGTGAGGTGGGGATGAGCCTTTGTGCCCAAAATCTGTAAACCTCCCCACACGCCATCCCCCTTCCCCCTGACCCGAGTGTGTCGCTTGAGGCTTTGTAAGGAGGAGCCACCGTGCCAGAAGTGTCAGCGCTGATGGCCGAGGGACAAAAGGTCAGGAGAGGAGTCAGAGGTCAAGGTCATGTCGAGCCCGGGCGCCCTCTGGTCTGCAGACTACTGAAGTGCGCCTCCCTCAGGACTCTGTTGATGTGGTCGTAAGGGGAACTGCCGCCGTCGCCATGGAAACCGTGCTGCAAGGAGCTACCGGAGTCTTCAGGCTTGGGGCTGGGGGAGTACTGGGTGATGCAGTTGTTCTGGCTGTGTATGCATGGTCTGGTGAGGGCCGCTATTGCTCTCGCTGGACTGCTGATCCCATTGCTGCTGTCGCTGCTGGAAGACTGCACACCCAGAACAGAGATGGACTCTGAGTTATAGCTTCATGGATGGATGCAGATGCTCTAAATAAAACATTCTGTGCTTTTCCTGATAGTAGTGCATTGCATATGCAGCACAAAGTCACATGTACTTATACACATGATGCCAGGCTGCTTGTGCTATATATAAATGTCAAAGGGCTTTATATTAGGGAGAGAATAAATGACCTTGGTGGATTAATCCTGCCCACAGAGAAGGTTTTCATCACACAATCATAAAACCTGGGTAAACTGACATCTCTGTTATGGTCTCAAGATGAATGTATAGATTCTTCAGTCTCACCTCTGAATCCAAATCTGACACGAGCAGGCTGGGACCCCCTCCTGACCTCTTGGCCTGAGAACTCAGCTGTTGGTCCTCCTCACTGTCACAGCTACGGTGTCGTTTCCTGTGCAAAACAGAAATGGAAGGAATAGAGTGTGTGTGTGAGTGCAGAAAACATAAAAGTGGAGGAGAGAGAGTGTGACAGAGACGATGCAGGCAGGGGGAGAGATTAGGCGGAGAAAGGAAGAGTATCAGAACATGAAGAGGAACCAAAAATAGCAACTCACACTCAGGCAGTTACATGATCAGACATGTGGCGCTCCCATTATGAGAACACATTGATTAACATACATTGACTGGGGTCTATATAGAGATTAAACAAACAGTGTGGATCACATTGATACTGCATTGTCAGACTAGATAGGTCTTGGCTTTTTAATTCTGTAATAAATGGTTCAGTTACAACGTTTCATTATAATAACTATTATTCAATGTAATATTATATGTAATGATGACCCTGTATCAATGATAAAGATGAGTAAAAATGGTGATTACCTGTTGTCAGTCAGCATTTCTGCAGTCTTGACGGACGTTTTTTGGCAAAGAGAAAGGCTGACACTCCTTGTGAGCCGGATTGAGATATTTTATTTGAAAGCTTTGGCTATGTTACAACTCCACGGCCATTTCGTAGAGACTCAGTATGGCAAGCTCCCTCTCATTTCTCGGAAATGCTGGGATGTGTGAGTAAGCCGGCTGAAGCACCGAAGCACAAAACCTCAGCTGTGGGTTATTTCAGACCTGTCACTGCTCAAAGTCCGGTTCGCCCTGCCTACGCCTCGGCGGTGGGACAAACTGCTGCTGCAACTGGGCGCCTGGAAGCTAACCAGCTAACTACTAGGTAACGTTATTCTCGTTTACGCAGTGAAATCTCGAGAAACCCCAGGCATGACAGCAAAGACAGCGAGCTAGCCTGCTAGCTGCTACTGTGCTGCGTTATATCAGCTTACCACCTGAGCCAACTAACGTTACTGCTGCACTAACGTTCATGCTAACTGAACGTTCTTCCGCTTTCGTATTCCGTCCACTTGCCGTTAGTCGTGGTTAACTGTTGCCTGGACTTGACAGCACTCCAATGCAAGAAACCAAAAATGAGTAAATTTTAAAACAACCTAGATTTTAAAGTTATCCGAAGTAAGATAACAGCTACTCCTGAGTCGTAAGACGTGCCATAGATGTAAGCTTGTCTTCTATACTGCTCGTCAATGTTTCCAGAAGTAAAAAGAGCTCCGCCCCTCTGTTTACCTGACGTCATAATCTGTATTTGCTCCGCCCTCCACCGATTTTGATTGGCTAGTACTCATTGCCTTGGTTTATTTGGTTGGCTAAATTTAGGCATTAGTAATATCATTGGTTAATGTTAGGTTAACAATATCAGGGCAAGCCAATAAGAGGCAGAGTAGGACAGAGTAGGGCGGGTCATACATTCAGCAACGCTTCCGATGTTATCATGATGAACAACTTTACTACTTTGGAGCGTATTATCCCCTTTTCTCTCGAATAAGTTGATTAATTTTCGTATTTTCACGTGTCGAGAACAGGCGTTTGTGTTGTCGAACAGAAACAGTGTTTATAACATTTTCATATTCAGGTGGGTGAGTTTGTGTTCTCTCGTTAACATAAAAATATAACTAGGTTTTTTAGATATAATTTGGCATCAACTGCCATTTTACACACCTTCTTTCTGCAGTGTTTTATATGCTTTAATACATTTCCAAACAATATTAAGTGTATATTGTCTCATATTTTCTGTAACATCATACAATAGGGCTGTGTATTTCTACGAATCTGGCCATTGGTATCATGATGCTGAGGTTATGATTAAATTTATGTCATAAATAACTCACCACCATATGCATAGAAACTAGTAAAAAAAATCATTTTCATTTCATTTAAAATCAATACAGACATTTTTTAAATTGATACAGTATCACAAATCATTATCTTAATACTAAGTTTTTTGATTTTCTTACACCCCTATTAGGCCTTTCCCTATACTGGGAGGCCAGAACACATTTGGTCTCAAGAATACATTTTTCATTCTTTCACACTATTTTTGTCATAAGCATCCATGGGTACCCACATGGTGCAGGAAAATATCTATGTGATAGAAAAGTGGTTTTGCACATTTTTTCCTTGGCTTAACCTGTAAAAATGTTGTGTATCTCTCCTGGAGATGAAGGTGATCCAGCACTCGGCGGAGACACTGCAAACAGCTCTGGTCTCCAATCATAAGGACTTAGCCAAACTCTACCACAAGTACTCAAAAGAAGAACGGCAGCTTCTGGAGGAAGGGTTCCACCCAGGGCAGCCGGGTTCCCTTTTCCAGTGCATCACAGTGCACTCTGCCTCAGACTGGATCTCTGCTCACCCTGAGGAGCCTCAAGACTTTAAGAGCTTCTACGATGACTCTTCCCGTGAGACTCCTGATGCAAGCCACAATACTATTTATATTCAAACCATAGGTGAGTGTATTTGTGTCTAGAGGCGCAGGAGCCTCTGCATGTGAAATGTGTGGGTGTCTTTGTGAAAAAAGATGGCCATTTCTCTAACACATAGATTTGTATTAGGTGTTTAAAAAAACAAACAGACAGTATTATCAGCTTCTATCAGATTATCAAAGCAGACAGTAAAAGAATGGCAATTAAAAGTTTAAAAAAGTGAGGATGAATAGAGCAAAGCAACAAGCATGTTCCCTATTTCAGCAAATGCTTTAACAATTTTGTCTCATAATGTATCAATCATTCCTTATTCTTAGTATGAAAATCAATCTGTTCATATCATGAATCTCACACAGGTTATCTATTGTAGGCGGATCAGCCTGTAACCACTCATGAGTGATTGCTTTTCTGTGCTGCCACTGTGAATATTTTCAGGAGGTATCTGTCATTTCCTGTTATTCTTTCTGGCAGATCGTCCAACACAGTGACACGCTTGTTAATGGGATCTGTAGCCCAAGAATCTGCTGTATGATTGTTCAAATATTTTCCTAAAACAGTTGTATCTTTTGGCAGAGCCAAAAAAAAGTTTTATTTGCCTCATAATTTCCACATGACGGCCATTTTTAAGGACACATGTGCATCTTGCTACTTCTCAGTGCCATGAGATACCTCTTAGAGCTAAAAATGAACATTAACAAAAAATGGCAAGTAATGACATGACATTGTAGGCTATACAGATAAACAAGCCATCTACAGTATGTTTATGGGTTACATAGTAACTAATTATACTGTTTCTTGTAGGTTCGTTTGGCGATGCGGGGATCCGGACAGACCAGTATGTGAAGTGGCTCAGGGACTACTGCCAGGCCTTTTTCTACGGGCTGTCCGTGAAGTTGCTGCCAGCAGTTACTGTGGCTGAAACAGGATGCTCTTTCAGGGTTAACAGTAACTCACACAACCTTCAAATCCTCACTAGTATGTTAGGAAATCACTTTTACTTACTAATCTTCACATGTTTATCGGGGGGTAAAATGCTATGATTTCTGACTGAACTGTGCATGTCTTTGTTTTGTTGTTGTTTCCTCGTGAAATGCAGGTGACCTGCTACAATTCCTGTGGGAAAGGAAACCAGAGGATGCTTTTTGTATTGTTGGATTCACAATGATTGACCTCTACCCTGAAGACTCCTGGAACTTTGTCTTTGGACAGGCTTCTCTCAGGATGGGTGAGAGTTTGCCACAAAACCTACCCAAAGAAGACATAATTTTCTCTGTGAAAGGCTTCTGCATTCAATAATAATGCACATCTGCATCTCAACTTACTGTAAATCAGTTGTTAAATACCTGGATGTCTCCAGGGAAATATCAACATATTGCCATCAGTAGATTATGTAGTGTGGTAGAGCTGCCACTAGATGGTGCTACAGTAAAATGCATAAAATCCAGCAGCAGTGTTGTTATTTGTATCCTCACTGTGTTTCAACTGTGCTGGCAGGAATGGGAGTTTTCAGCTTTGCCAGGTATGATGACAACTTCTACAGCAGAATCTATGCTGGGAGGCTGAAGAAAAGGCTGCAGCCAAAGCAGGGAGACTATTCTGTGTTTGACGGATACTACACTCCCCCCATCAGCAGCACATTGCTGCTTCGATCCTGCAAGGTTTCTAACAAAACACTCACTCAATTTTGGTACTATGGACCTTGGAGTGGCCAAAGGTCCCTCACCCCTTCATTTTTTATCAATACTGTTGATAAAAACACTCAACACTGCTGATTGTTTTTGTCTTTTCAGAAAACTAAAATGTAAAAATATTTATTTTTCTAGACCATGACCCATGAGATTGGCCATATGTTTGGAATCAGGCACTGCCAGTGGCTGAACTGTGTCATGCAGGGCTCCAACCACCTGGAGGAGTCTGATCGCAGGCCGCTGGACTTCTGTCCTGTCTGCCTTCGCAAGCTACAGGTCGCCATCGGCTTCAAAATAGCCGAAAGATACAAGGTAAAATAATAATAACAGAAAACAGATGGGAACATAAACCCTTTTTTTTTTAGAAAACATAGTGCTGCTCTGGCGTTAACTAGGATGTAATATTCTAGTTTAAACAGCACCATCAAGACACTGATTTACAATGATTGGTTGAAATTTTACCATAACTAAGAATTTATTTTGTTTTGCACATTAGGAACACGTATTACTGCGGCAAATACACAAAAGTAATGTGTTGCAAATTGTGCGGCAGTTTGCAAAGAAGCTTCTTTTTCAACATTTTTAATAACAAAATCTAAGTCAAATGTAAAGCCATTCATGTTAGAGTCTACTTAAATGTATATTGGAAGGAGCTGCTCTCTTCGTGTGAAGAATTTGAGCATTATTCAAGGGATAGTTTGGATATTTTGAAGTGGAACTGTGTGTGATTGTGTGACTTTGATGATTCTAAACTAGCTCTTTAAAACACCAGTTAAACAAACAAACTAACAAAATGAGGCCGCAGTAAACCAGCAACTCCCCAGTTCTGTGAGTTAAAATGAGTGTTTGTGTCAATGGAGTCTGGTGGCTTTGAAGAGATCATAGACAGCAGCTTAAACTTAAACAGGGCTGTTGAAATATATCTTTAAGACAGTTCTCCCCCCGTGTCATTTGCACGGACACAATGATATGCACTTAGGTTCTTTCTTGTACTTCTTTAAACTGTGTGTTTACCTGTGGTCCACAGGCCTTACTGCGCTGGATAGAGGGGCATCAGAGTGAAACACCCGGACCAGAGGAGGCCTCTGCCTGTCAGGCTGCTCCCCACTCTCCCAAACCCACTGAAGCCTTCCAGACGTCCACACTGTGGCTCCACAGGTGCCTGGACATACTTGGTGAAAGACTATAAACTATAGTACTTAAAAAGAATGGGAAGTAAGTGCAATAGCTCGTAACTGTTTATGGATATCGTGCAAATGTGTTCTGTGCTTAACATTTCTGCTGCTGTTTGATTTTAATTCAGTTTATGACAGGGCCCACTTGAGACTCGATCAGGTGTATATTGAATTCTATTGATTTAAAAATGGCTCCTGTGTTTCCAGACAGATTGGAACACAGAGTATGGGATGTATTTTTTTCTAAGCTAAATCAAAGATGCACTATATATATATATATATATATATATATATATATATAAATGCTCTATGTGAAAGTGTATCAAAGTGTAATTTGCAGTGAGTTTTGCGAGTTGAATAGGTTAAAAAAAACAAAATCTTTAAACATAATTACGGAATTCAAACCACTGTTGATTTATTGTGATTGAACACTTTTTCATTAAAAAAATAGATTTCGTCTGACATCTCATATCACAGTGCATTGTCAGCTTGGTGACAGATTGATTAAAAATAAAAAAAATTTAATCACAACTCCTGAGCTTTATGCGTTTCCTAATGTGTTACAAAATTTGTGCAATTTATTGTTCTTGTAGCTGTGTAACAGTTTTCAGGCAATTATTGTGGTATTCATTGCCCACAGGTAATTAGTTAGCATCAAGTATTAGTGTTAAATCTTGATTCTGGTACACTGAGGTACCTCCATTAACGCTGCATCATTCATGGTCCGTTATGGATACATTCGGACAGTTCCAGCCATATCTATTAAGAGCATTGACTCATTTAAAAAACACTGTTTGGTACATAAGGTATGTAAGGCACAATTGCTACATACATTACATATTGTGATGTAAAGTTGTAAAGATTGCCCTCAGAGCTCAGAGGCCGGTACTGTGAGTTTGTCAGTGGTTCACTTCTTACCAGTTATGTTCATGATAACAGATCAAGTACAAAAGTAACACCAAGTGAGAAATCAGTTCTCCAGGAAGATGACATTCATACAAGATTCCGTGGAGCAAGGAAATGCAGATTCGAATGAAAGCTACAAACAACAATGCCGGAGGCCAAACAATTGGCAGGTACGAACAAGCACATTGGCACAAGTGGTTTAATTAAAAACTTGCCTGCCGTTGTCTTTAAACAGAATTTTACCCTCATATGGCTCAAGCGAAACTTATAACCTCCTGGGCATTTTGTGTGGCCTCCGCCTGGCCCTCTACTCCAGGACTGTCAGTTCTTGTGTCCAAGTTATGCACTGTTGTCTGTTCCCCGGAGTCCCCTTCCTTTTTATTTGCTTCTTCAGGGCGTTTTGAGCTCCTCCTCCTGCAGAGTAATCCTCTCTTAGCAGGTTTCACCAAAGCCAGGAACACGGCACTAAGTGCCATGCCGGCTGCACAGGAGTAGAAGGCTGATCCGTAGTTCCGAGTCAAATCTACCAGCACACCTACAGAGAGAGGAGAATTAAAGGAACCATTAAAAGACACCCCAACACATGGTTTGTGGCTATTCTTATGTATGTCATAAGAAGTAAAACGTGTGTGTATAATCTATCCATCCATTTTTATCCGTTTATCTGGGGTCAGGTCGCGGGGCAGCAGGTCAAGCAAAGTATTCCTGACGTCCCAATATATAATCCCTTTCAGCGTGTTCTGGGTCTTTTCCGGAGCCACCGGTTGGACGTGCCTGGAACACCTCTAACTGGAGGCATCCTGACCAGATGCCATAACCACCTCAGCTGGCTCTTCTGAAGAAATCTGCAGCTGTACTCCGAGCTCCTTCCGGATGTCTGAGTCTCTAAGGCTGAGCCACCCTGTTGTATAATGACGGACGGGCCTAAAGAAGAAGACATCTTTATCCACTGTGGATATTTCGGCATCTGTTGCACCAATTGTGAGTACTCCAACGTGCAGACACCGTGTAAAACATAAATAAAAGCACAATGCATTACATTCCAAATGAGCGTATACTTAAAAAAACAAAGCTTCCCAGTTTGAGCTTTTAGCCATCGCAGCATCTCCGCTTTTTTGGAATCAGGGTTGTAGATCTGTGTGGCCCGGATGTGAGTAAGTTCAGTACTGTAATGTATTTAATCCAAACTATTATACAATCCGTTGAACCTAACCATATAGTTTTGGCGGCAAAACCTAACGAAACATGTGAAATGGGTGCTATCCATATATTTTCAACAGTTAACAGTGTAAAATCTTTCATATATGTTTTTACAACAAATCTATCACAATGTCTTAAAACCAGCGGCCAAACTAAGTTACAGCACTGTTTACCATATTTATATGCCTCTTTATGTTTTGATCCCTGCACATTATATCTAAATCATAAATCATCCTTGTGTGTAAACAAAAGCTGTGAAACTATTGCCAGTGTTTAGAACAGTTCAGGTTAACTCTCACCTCCAAGTGGGGGTCCAGCCAGCCCAGCAAAGCTCTGTATGAACACATAGACACCAGCAGCGGAAGACATCCTCTCTATGCCCACCACATCGTCCTCTGCCAGCATGGGGATGTGGGTGCACGATAAGGTTCCCATGAAGAACCCATAGAAAGCGCAGCACACAGCCAGGCCGTAGAACTCCCTAACCAAAGTAAATCCGACCAGATCTGCAGTCATTGTAATGACACATGCCAGGAGCACAAGCAGCTTCTTCCTCCTGAACTGCTCTCGTGTCAGGACCCACCCGATGGAGAACCGTCCGAAGATTTCAGCCACAGCCATGATGGAGAGCATGTAGCTGGCACGGTCCCGCTGCACGCCTCGACTCACGCTCAGCTCGATGATGTAAAGTGGGGGCGCGAAGAAGCCGAGCGTGGCGAACAGTCCAAACATAGAATATAAAATGAAGCTGCATTCTCTGAGGATGGAGAAGTCTAGAAGTTTTGAAATCTTTGAAGGTGGTTTTCCCTTCGCTTTTATCGCCCGTTTCTCTGCATCTTGGTTCTTTTTCTCCTTGGATTCAGGTTCTCTAATCTCTGCCTCGCTGTTTTCCACACATGCCCTTGCTTCTGTGTGCAGCAAAGTCTTCTCCTCTGTGCTGCTGTCGTCTGTGTCCTTCAGAGACTGGACACCAGAGTCTCCAGTGCTCACAGAGCCTCTGGTTAGCTCATTGTCCAGACTGTGGGAGGTATTTTGTGCATGTGAGGTATTGTTTATTATAGTGTCTTCTCTGTTTGTCCCCTCTACGTTCTCTGGTGCATTGAGCGCTTCCAGTTCCTTTAGGGACGATCCATCAGTCTCACCAGTCGCTTTAGGTTTGATAATGATTGGCCGCAGCATAGCACCACAGATGATGATGGAGCTTTGCAAAGCTCCTATGGTTGCCATGGTATGACGCCAGCCAATGTGGTCCTTCAATGCAGAAAAGGCTGAGAAACAAAAGGAGGTATTAAGTGAGTATTCATCAATAAAACTGCAAATATTAAAGCAACTGCAGGGAGTTTTTAACTGGTTATGAAACAGTCTCAATTTAATACGGATGCCTGTAAAAGAATATTACCTATTTCTACTTAGTTATTATCATGGTAGTAATATTACTGTGCTGTCATTGTACGTACTGGCTTTTTCAAGAAACAAAATAGTGCAGCTGGTTTCTGTGGTGGAATGGGGAGTAAAACCTTGTAGTTTGTTGAACCTGCCAGCTTGCTGGAACTATCTATTCTACGATCTGAACCGGCCAGAACTCAGACACCGGAGATTGGAGAGTAAGCTAATAGCTATTTTGCCTCCACTGACAGATTTGTTATATGTCTGTTCTTTTCTAATCAAATAAATTGCGAGGTCTGGTACAGTCTATGAGGTTGCAGGATGTATCTCTAGGATGCTCTGAGAGGCATCATCAGTGACGCTCCTGGGCTCATCAGGAGTTTCAGGAAAGTAAAGGTCACTGAGGGCGTTACTGTAAAACAACAGGCTCAGAAAGTAACATTTGATGTTGTCCTTGATACCAAACTTTATCCTCATGTCGGTTTATGATTATGAAGACATAACATTGGGAGGGCACGCTGATAACTTTAACTTCTTCAACAGAATTGTGATTACTGAGTAACCAAATCTGTTATGGAAATGGCCATAAAAGAAATGACCTCAGTGCTTCTCTATGTTTAAAGGACAATGTTTCATTGTCAACCAGTTCAATGCAAAAATTTAAAACAACAATGTCTTGGTTTGGGTCTTAATAACTTAAAAAGTGCAAGTGTAGTTATTGATGTGTTTTTAATAAGTTTTGGACAGTTTTAGTCTTTTTCTCTGTAATTTTTGACAATAAGCAAAAAACACTGTATATTACTTGACTTAACATTTAAAATAATCTTTGAATCTTCCAATGAATTTGTTTCATTACACATTTTATTTAGTAACTTTCCTTGAACATCCTGTCACTAAATACTTTTTTACTCGTCACCCTGCCTTAAAGAGTTGCAACATCATACCATACAAAAAACACATTCATCTCACTTCATCGTGGCACTGACCTGGCGCTAGTGCAAACATGGCCAGCGACTCTCCAGTGGAAGCCACAGCTGTGACCAGAGACCGCCGTCGACTGAAGTACTGAGAGAGGATGGTCACAGTGGGCAGGAAGGTCAGACAGTAGCCCAAACCTGCACAGTTAAAAAAGATGCATGTTTTTAAACTGTAATTCAGCAGGATAAAAAAAACAAGCTCAAAGAATAATCGCATTGTCTGAAGAAGAAAGCGATGACATACCTGCAACTAATCCATACGTGATGTACATTTGGCCCACGGAGCTGGTAAAGCTGGTTGCTATGGTACCAGTGGCAATAAGAAATCCTCCGATCATTACAACGACTTGGAACCCAAATCGGTTCGTCATCACCGAGGAGAGAGGAGCTGAGAGCACATTGATAATGTTGTTTAGAGTACTTTGGTACACTAAATATAACACCCCATGGTCATTTTCGGCTATAGACAGCACCCATATGAGCTGCACTCACCATTGAAGGTCATGACGAACACGCAGATGGAAACAATCCAGGAGACCCGACTGTTGGTCTCCCCAAACTGCGCCATCAGGTCCTGGAGGAAGATACCAAAGATCTTGATGGTACCATAAGTGAAAACCTCCACCAAGAAGAAGGCGACTGCCACCACCCAGCCCCAGCCTCCATCAGGGGCTTCTGAGTACACATTGGGCCCCAAGAAACGCCTTCCCTTGACTCCACACAGTGCCATGCCCTGTAAAGAGAAATCACAGTTTTAGTGACATAAAAACATTATTTTTAATGGACATAGAGAGATATTTAAGTTCACACCACTGTACATACAGATGCGCAACACATTCAGGTGGAAGGATTGTTGAGGATCACCTGAGTAATGTCCGCATTAAGTTTTGCTGGTGTTGCCAAGACTGACTCACTCTGCTCCTAAAGGTTTGAGCTGCTCCTCTTATCGTCAGAGACAGGTTAGGTTAAACCAGCTCCTCCACTTCTGCTACAGAGATGAGTTGATGTGAAAGCTGCAGGCTCATCAGGGCGGGGTAGTAAATATGATGCTGTTTGATCTTATATCCCGTCTTCCATAGCAGCTTGTACTCTAAACATAGCAGTCCTGTACATCTGTATCACACTGTCTATAACCCAGGCTGGTATGGGGGAAATGCAGCATTAGTTCAAGTTCAGCCCCTCTTTGCACAAGACTGGGTCTAATCAATGATTGATACAAAGGTACAGAAGGTAATAAGGTAAGGGTCAATGCAGTTTTAGGAGAAGATCTATTAAACCTATTAAAATGACCTGTTGGCCCTATTTCTGGGCAAACTGAGCATCATGAGGGGAAGTGCTGAGCCATAGGGCCAAACAATCTTATCGTAAACCATAGATAAGGGAAGCAAGTACTACAAGTAGAAAATGGCAGCATAAATAGAAAATATGAAGAATGGAAAAAGTTACAAACAATATTTAAAAAATATAAAGAGTAGAAACAATATGTACGAATATTTTTATTTAAATAAGGGAAGGGGCTATGCAGACAGTTATTGCATTGCCCTGTTAACGATTTAAAAAATTTTATTTATTTTTTTATTTTTTTTTTTTTACATTTTTGCCTTTATCTGACAGATGACAGACTCGGCTGAAGCCGGGGTAGAGGGGCAGACACACAACAAAGGCTCCACGGCCGGAGTCGATGCGCTGTAACCACCCGGTCACCATGGTGCTCCAATAATTAGTCGGTTTTTCAAAGTAGGACACTTTAATATTTTTATTCTTTAATTAAGATTGTGGGAGGAGGTGCCGACATATGGTCCGTAGAATTCCTACTCGGCTGACTCAACGCTCTCAGTCCGGCGGCGGCTCCTGCGGTCAGGGGACAATGTGACTTTAGTAGCTGCTAACACAATTTGTAAGTACTTAAACGTCGCCTGTTTGAGCCACATATTTAACTGAAGTCGTGCTGATATTTTTACCGAAGCAAACTTCCTTGTTGCTAATTAAACAACTTGTATTGAAGTAGTAACGACAGTCGGTCTCACCTGTGTGTAGCTAGTTTCAGACGGAAGTACGGTATCCTACTATTCCTGCTGTTATCCCACTTGTGTCGCGCGCAGCATCAATGAAATGCTACACTTTTCTACCGCATATTCTCACGTGCATACGTCCACAAACACGCACACGTGGACGAACTCATTCGCACTCGCGTACAAATCAAGCAGTGTATGGTATGCACATGCTCTGTCTGTCTTGTACAGGCTCGTATTCATGGGCACCCCCTCCCTGACCGAGTAAGACAGAGATCTGGTTACAGCCAGTTCTCTCCCCATGTGCGCGAGCTTATTCCCCCACAGCCCCCTGAAGCCGCGAGGGCAGAGTTGTTTAGGAGAGGGTTTGAGTCTATACAGTCGGCTGGTGCGTGGGAGATTCTCAAGGTGTGGTCCGCGGACCCCCAGGGTTCAGTGGTCCTTTGTCAGTTTTTAAATGAAACTATATATATGTAGATAGATACTTTATTTATCCCGACATTCACAGTGCATAAATGTAAGCAGACAAAAAATGAATAAATAAAAGTTATGCAGAAGTGGTTGGGAATGGGCTGTTAAATGGAAAACACAGTTGCTTCTTTTCGCTGCACTTAAACTAGCCACATTTGATCAGGGCGTTCCCTTTTTATTTGTCTGTGTTTTGGAGGCCGATATCCGGTATAGCTTGATTTACCTGTATGACCATGAAGCAGAACCCTCTGATTTTATCATGGTCACTGTGTTTGTATACAAACAATAAAATAGGTATGATGGAGAGAAATGAATAAGCCAATAAAATGGCTCCTGATCAGTGATTACAGTCTCTTGGTTCTTGTTCACATGACATTTGCGGAAATGTTTCCAAATGTTGTGCTCTTAGTTGATAATGTCTCCTATTGATTTGTATGTACAGGAACATTTCAGTCAAAACTAAACCAAAGTGGGTAAGACCATGTAGCACCCATCAAATTAACATTAGATATCCTTGTTACAAGCTATTTTATTAAATAGACATGTGATTTTGTTGCTGAAAAAAGTATAAATTGTGTACTTACATTCTAGATGAACATGTTTTATGGGGACGATTCCACTGCAGGAAGCAGAACTAGTATGATACGGGAGATAATATAGCCGTTCAGCTAAAAAATGGTGTCTAACAGCCTTCTCACTTCCTCACTAATTTTCATACACACACATTTATCATGCAACTTCCTCTTCTCATTCTTTCCATACCAGCTGAGGTTTCAATTACATTTTTGCAACATTTTGCAGATTTGACCCACAATGGCGGTCGGTTTCACCCCGTTTCTTCTGTGTGGCGTGCTGATGGGTGGTCTGCTGCTGCACACAGTGTCCCAACTTGGAGACAATGTTAATAAATCCAGTGAGAAGCCCAATTTCATCATCATACTGGCAGATGACATAGGTTGGGGTGACCTGGATGCTAACCAGCCTGAAGAGAAGGCAAACAATACACCTCACCTCAACCTGATGGCTGAGCAAGGACAAAGGTAGATTAAGTACTAATTCATTTTATATAACATATTAATCACAAAAATCTGCATTGAATTGCTGCAAAATGATCTAATAGGCTATTGATTTTGAAAATACCCTGGCACCTGGCTTGATAAGGAGTTTACATTGGAATTCCATATTGCTGACTTTAATTGCAACAGTCCTGACTTTGTCCAGATTAACAGACTTCCATTCTCCTGCCTCTACCTGCTCCCCGTCCCGCGCTGCCATCCTGACCGGCCGCTATGGCCTGAGAAACGGGGTGACTCATAACTTTGCTGTGGACTCTGTGGCCGGTCTGCCTCTGTCTGAAGTCACCTTGCCTCAGCTCCTTCAGCAGGCAGGTTATCACACCGCCATGATCGGGAAATGGCATCTCGGCCACAATGGACCATACGGTCCAACTAACAGAGGTGAGTGGAAGTTTGACATCTATACCCCCCAAACACAACTAGACCGAACAGATACTGATCAGGCAGGGAGAGGTGTGTGAATTTATACCCCCATCTTTTGTTGTGTTTTCACCATGTCTATCCACCTGACTATTGCTGTTATAAACACCTTTTAAACACTTTGTTAAGGTGAAGCATTAAACCCAGTTCGTTAAGGTTATTTGAAAGTAACAGGGTTATGCTTCGAAAACTATTTCCGGACAAAACGTCCAACAATGGGACATAAAAAACACTACGTCTAGACATGACGTCCAACAACAGGACATGATCGCCGGTTAAAGTCCTGGGTTGATTGTCGGAAGGGACTTCATCTTCTCTTTAAGGGCAAAACACCCTACCTTGCATAAATTAAATGTCAATAGTGATTGATTTGGCTATTGGGTCTTTGGCTACAAGATTGGACAAATCAATATGTAAGAGCAAAAAAAAAAAACCCTTCCCATCTGCTGTTAGCTGTATGTAACTTGTGATGTGGGTGAGAAGTAAATGTGCGCCACAGAAAACAACGAGATATGAGCTCACACAGTTTGTTCCTGTTCAGTATTCTGGCGTCAGACAGTTTTTCGAGGCCGTTCCAGCCACATCAAGTGTGTGAGCGAACCCCTCGGCCTCGCTGCAGGGAACAGACTACACAAGACTAAACTCCCTGCAGCTGTGTCCTGAGAGACAACACACTTGACTTTTCCCCTACAGCCCCCACGACCACTTTCCCATCAGCCACTGCAGTACTCGGCTACTCAGTCCTCTCTTCCATGTAAGTAAAGGGGTATTTTAGAGGAAAGGTGGAAGAACTTAATGTATGTTTAGGTTAGAACGGCATATACAATAAGGTAATTGCCCTGTAAGTTGTGAGTCATATTCTGAAGTGTTTCCAGTCTTTCTTCTTGATAACAATGTGTAAATGTGTGTTTGCAGATGAGTATTTTAGTTTATGGCTCATGTTCCAACATAATGTGGCTTTGTTGGCTGGGCGGAGGTTCTGTGCTGTGTTTTATAAATATCTGCACCGTGTCTATTGTGTCTTGGGCAGGTTTTGACTACTACCTAGGTATTCCTTACAGTAATGACATGGGCTGTACTGACATACCTGGATATAACTTGCCACAGTGTCTTCCCTGTGACTCAACTGGACCTCAAGTGATCAGGTGTGGCTCTGTGCTCCGGCTAAAACAAAACGTGTCGCTCACAGACTGTGAAGTGCATTTTGATCAAGATGTTCAAATGCACGTTTGTTTCTACTCGTACAATGAACCACAGAAGCTGCAGACATTTCTATAATATATATAAGACTGAGTGCATTACATTCTTATCAGTGGACTCCGCTGCCAAATCTACTTCGCAAGACCTAGAGCTGGATGTTAGTATGGTAAATACTTGAGAGTCTCAGTGTCGCAAACACAAACCTACCCACAATTCATCAGGTCATTTTTCTCTGTTTTTTACAAGGTCCAGATTGAGGAGGAGCACACATGGTGGCTGTTATTCCAAAGCGGGCCTTCCTCTGATTGAAAACAGCAGTATTGTGGAGCAGCCGCTTGATCTGTGGACACTAACTGAACGATACAAATCTGCTGCAACCAGGGTTATACACAATGCAAGGTACAATACAGCTGCATCATAGTGCCTGTAATTCTCAAGGTTGCAGTTAGTTTCTACATACGTTATTAAAAAGATAGATGTTCATCATAACAACTGAACCGTGCGACCTAAAAACTGTTTCTGTTTGAGTTCCTTGTGTTGGATGTTGACAGGCTGCTGCAGTGCAAATACGCTGTGAATGAAGGGAGCTCGGCTTTTATTTAACTTCCGAAAGCAACTTGTGTGTTTGTGCCAAACAGGCCTTCCTTCCATAGAGAGCAGACTTGTACTTTTGTGCATTTTGAGGGTGAAAGTCCAATGTGATGTTGTCTAGAGGATGCTGAGGAAGTGCAATGTGTCAGTAAGGAAATGAAACACACTGCGGTAAATGTATCAGAAAATCTACCACACTGTTGTTCAGATCATAATGAAACTGTCTTTAAATGTCAAGGTAAGTATCCCCTCAGCCCAAGTCTAAGATATATCAATAAACATTATGCACTTTAATGCATTCAATGCATTAATGACCAGAACTATCAAAAATATGTTGCAAAGATCGTGCTGAACTGTGCTTCTATCACGAGTTCCATGCAGCATGTTGCAGCCGTCTATGCAAGGAAACATGCCTTCATGCTATAGTACACGGTCATGTGAATCAGTGCAGTAATCATCACAGTCATGTGCTGTCAGGAACTAAAGGTGTACAGGCTTTTCATTCAGTGGAGTCAGTAAAAGTGACTAATACTGTGTTGCAGACATGTCAGAAAGCTGGAAAAGCCACATTCCTGGTCAGAGATATTAGACGGCAACATGCTTCAGCGAGCCCATTCAGTAAATCACTAAACATTAGAAAATGCATTAAATATAGTAAAAGCATTATGCTGTTGAAATCATTGCATCTTAATAGGACTTTTTCATGGCGGACATTTAGTCATCCAACAGGAATGTAACCAGTAATCCTTAAAGCACTCCTTCTCACTGATAACTGTAACAGTGCCATGGCTAGTTTATTAGCAACACTTGTGCTAATGTTGCAAGTCAAAGTGTCTGTTGGGACAATAGTGCTTGTTAACCAGTAAGTGATTGGATACTCAGCTTGTGTGCAAACAGTCATTTAAAGAAGCATTTGTCAGTATAAGTTATCTCATTTAATACTTTATTAATTGTCTCTGCAGGCAGCGAGGACAGCCCTATCTCCTCTACATAGCGTTGGCTCACATGCACGTCCCCCTGGCCCCTAAGCTCCCCCCAGATGCCTCAGCCACCGCTCGTCGCTCGGTTGATGGCGAAGTTTACGCCGCCAGCCTGCGAGAGATGGACAGCCTGGTGGGGGCAGTAAAGAGCGCTTCTGATGACGCAGACAAAGACAAAACTCTCATTTGGTTCACTGGTTAGTCAGCTGTGTCTGCTGCTACACACATTCAGTGCAATAGCCATTAAAAACAAACAAAAAATACATGATCAGTCTCATGTGTGTGTTGTGTTTAGGTGATAACGGTCCTTGGGAACAGAAGTGCCAGTATGCAGGAAGTGCAGGACCTTTCATGGGAAAGTGGCAGACCAGCAGAGGTAGAAACTCTTTCATGCATGCTGTCTGAGGGGGACTGATGGTGTATATTTTGTTTCTTCTCCTCATAGTCCTGAATCATGTTTTGTCCATGTTAGGTGGAGGCTCAGCCAAGCGGACCACATGGGAGGGAGGTCACAGGGTGCCCACTGTGGCCTACTGGCCCGGGAGAATCCCTGCAAACACCACCAGCTCCGCCCTGCTCAGGTACTCCCATTTTACTAATAAGTAGAGACTACTTGAAATTCCTCGTTGGTTTCATTAGCAGTAGTGGAATTGTGGAAGAAATTACACCCACGTCTTTTTTAAACCCTTTTCCTTGACGGAAAACATGATGAGGTCAAGGACCCTCTTGTCCACTCATATTATCAACACGAATCCAAATAGAATTGTATGAAGATAGTTATTAATTTAAGATTGAACACATGCAAAAAGCTCCTCTCCTCTTTATGTTCTCTCACAGTGGTATGGACATCTTTCCAACCCTTCTGTCCCTGGCAGGAGTGACTCCCCCCTCAGACCGCCGATATGACGGCATCAATGCCACAAATGTCCTCCTGCATGGTGAACAGACGGGTCGGGAGGTACTGAGTGTAGCTAACTAATATAACTTTGGTTTATATGAATTTTCTTCCTGTATTGTCAGTGGGGGTCATGCATTAGGGACTTGTTTCAGACATTATTTCTTCTCTTCTTTCTTGTAGTTTCTCTTCCACCCGAACAGTGGTGCTGCAGGGAGGTTTGGTGATCTGCAGACAGTTCGAGCAGGGAAACACAAAGCTTTCTACATTACAGGTACAGGCATTGATGCTGTAAAAGAAGTGGACGTAGCTGTGACTTTACCCAGTGGTCTTTGAACCCTTGGGTTTGGCATTTTTGCTCTCGACATCTTGGCTTTTTGGAGCCAGAAGTAACAATAGCTTGGGTTTGACACAAGTTATCGCCTGTTAGTGAAGCCGGTAGTTGCCAGGTAATTTAAGTGGGTTAGCAGTTGTATCTGTAATTCACGTTAGCTGTGATATTAATTGAAATGCCAATTTTTGTGAGCAAAAACTGGCTTATTGGAATTAGCAACTGAGACCAAATATCTTTCAGGATAATGTTTACTTGGGTAATAAAACAAGTGAGAAGTAGGGTGATTTTCTAATAGACTTCTATACAATCAATTTTCTCTTTCCAAGCGGTGGCTTTACCCCCTAACAGCCTTTAGAAAGACTGCAGGTTTTGGACACTTCTGCATTGGTTTAACTTATCAGGCCCAGAGGTCTGCCCTTTGGTACGAGTCATATAGAGGTTGTATGTTTCCATAGTGAGAAAAACCTGTCAAACCGCATTCCAGTCAATGTAACCTATGTCTACAGTGCTGTTTGTTATGTTCTGTTTCCATTGCGTTGGATATGTACAACATTATGTCAACACGGTCTAGTCTAGTGGCCTGTGTACTCAGAGCACCATTTAAAAGGCTTTATCAGCTTTATTGTTATTTTAGATCATGTTGCATATAGGGATTGTAATTTTGTTTGCCAGCCTAAAAGTGTAATAAAAAATACAAAAATCTTTGTTTGTGTGTAGGTGCAGCTGAGGCGTGTGGCGGTGCAACAGGAGGGCAGCAGCTCCATGACCCGCCGCTGATATTTGATCTGGAGCGTGACGAGGCCGAGGAAACACCCCTGGAGTCCAAGACACCTGAGTACCAGGCGGCAGCGGAGAGGATCGCCCGCAGGAGGGAGGAGCTGTTATGGGACATTGCCACCGACAAGTCAGTCTCCGCAGCAGACTACAGTTTAGACGAATCAGCAGCGCCCTGCTGTGACCCGAGCCAGGCTGTTTGCCGCTGCCACACACTGGGCTGAGGGGTGGGAAACACACACACACATAACACTCACACAATAGGCAGAGAGAGGAGCAAACAGATGTAGGCAAACAGATGTGGAGACAAATATCTCCTTTAGATGAGCTCGGCTGTTTGTTTGTGGAGCATGTTTTGTGGGAGGTTCAACGTCCAGATGCAGCAGGAGATGTGCAAACAGGCAGAGAACAAACAGATGCAGGAGGCTGAACTTTGGCCAGCTGATATTGTGAGGTCAATAATTTGGGAGAAAATAAGGTTTATCATCAGTAACCTACTATTTATGAATCATTAAGATAAATACATTTATTATTCATTAAAAAAAAATCAAAACTACAGCATACAGAGGGTGAATCAGTTCTCAGTTTAATGAGTCTCTGGTGTAAATGTCCAGTATTGAACAGCTTCAATGTAGCGTAAGGGTGTCCTAACAGCGCCACCTTTTGGCAAATCAAATGGTATTTCCATGTTACTTATTACAACAGTACTATATATAAATGTTATATACATTATACACACAGTAAAAATCCTTAATATGCATTGACGTGTAATACTTAAAACATTTTTGCAAAAGAATATTTAATACATCAAAGTAAAAATGACTATGCATGTTAACATACTGTATTCAGCATCATGTAGTAAATAAAAAGGTCTTCAGGATATCAATGAAATTCAAGGACCTGTAACTCCTGTTGTTTACAGCTTCAACATCGAGCTTTTCACAGTTAGCTGTTTGTTGACTGCTCCTCAGCGCCGACTCCTCCACATACTGTTTATTATCAGGTTACATTTGTGACTCCGCAGGTGTTTAGTCTCATCTATCGCTACCATAATTAGTATGACAGCTGCATCTGCAAGTCATATAATACCTACTGCATGTATCATGATTTAAATGGTGAATCACTCTTACAACAGCTTTTCCTTCGTGAGTGAACTGCTTTGCTGAGGCGTGTCACATTAAATGCCCATTGATAAGCTCCCAGGATCATGAGGCCACATTAACAAAAACGCCCTCCTTTTGTTGCTACAGCAGCCCAGAGAGGCAAGCGAGAAAAAGAAAAAGAAACTGATCTAAGTAGTTTTCTCTCCCGTGTTTATAACATCAGAAGAGGTGAACAAATGGGTTTGAAGGATAATCTTTCTCAGTTCCTTAACATTTTTTTCATTTGTGAAACAATTGGGAAGAGTTTTGCTAGTTCAAAAATGTAAAGTTTTAACTGGATAGATTTTCTGAATTAGTCATTTTAAGATGAAAACACAGATTAAAAATTAACCTTGTGTTTAGAGTGCAAGGAGAAATTAAACCCTCCAGAAAGGAAACATGAATGCTTTCAGTCCTACTTAGAACATGGGGGAAGTGGTGCACTTCACCCCCTTGTGGCCAAAATGAGAATTACAACAACAAAACTTAATGTCCTGAAAAACTTTGGGGTTTTAAGGCTTGCCATAACATTTTGTTTCTCCCCAAAAAAAGATAACTTAGAAGGCAGAAAACAATTTAGTTCAGAAAATGGATCACCAGAAAAAAAATGTCTTCCATACTTCAGGCTTCTATTCTTTTCGGATGAGATGACTCATTTTAGAATATATTTGTATCATTGTCTGATTGGTTTGTTTAGAAGCTGCTTAAATTATTTGCAGGCGATCTCGCTTAAGAGCATTTTTGTGAATGTGGCCCCAGGTTGCTCTAAGTCGGCTGCAGCCCAGGCCCAACGGTTGTCTCCTCTGATAACTTGGTATATTCAGTCTACTCACTGATACTCAGATCAGTCACATGTTCATGATTGCTACCATGAGAATAATGTGCAACAATGACGTCATTGTGTTGTCAGGGTTTCATTATTTAAAAAAAAAATTAACACTGTTGTTAATGACTTAATATGGGCGTTAGCTAACATGTTGTGAATGTCTTTTAAGGATAAGTGGATCTTCCACTCTTTTTTTTCATCTTTATTCCTTACAAAAAGTGAGAGGGCGACGCAGAATACAGAAACACCAGGAAGTAACATTCTGGCAAGATTTGACCCTAGGCCAGCAGGGGTACATGTGGAAAGATGGGGGTGCCACAATGTCTCAACACAGGAATATTTTTGTCCACCTTCCCTGCTTGAGACAGTCTGATTGTTATGCAGGGATTGGGTGTTTCATGAGAGAGGTTTTGGTCAGTTACTCTGGTTGCCGACTGGAGGGAACTCGTTCTCGTCATCCAGGCAGACAGGCCCCTCGGCGAACTCGTGCTCTGGGATGACCTCACCCTTGTGGGCTCCACCATCTTCAGAGTAACCTGAAAAAAGAAGGGAAAAGGTGACAACAGGCTATTTGAAAATTGTTTAAAAGAAGTGGGTGTCGCCAGGTAGTGGGTCTTTATGTTCTACCATTTTGAAGCTTCGAATTCGGCATTTTAATTGTTGCCATCTTTTTTTTGAGCCAGATGTGACGATATTCGGATGACATCAAGCTAATTTATCAGCTAACGCTAGTACTAGCTAACTAGTTTGGTTTGTAAGATGTTTGTAAGATAAGAGCAGAAAACTGACTTGTAAATGTACTTAACAGAAGAAATACACAGCATATAACGACGAAAAACAAACTCTAAGCATACCAGTGTATTTCATAGTTAAAACATTGTATAAGAGTTATTATAACATAGTCTACAGTGGGGTTTAAGGTGTAACTGTTTAGTATGCAGTTAATAATACAGAAAAAAAGTTTTCATCTGTTTGTTATTGGTAATACTGTACCCATGAGAGTAGTGGAGGAGGGCGGGGTTGAAGGAAGGGCTACGGTGGCAGCGTATGATTGGCTGGCTGGCTGTGGAGAAACATCCTCTGGATTCTCTTCTTCCTTCTCTTCCAGCTGATCCTCACTGGAGTCAAACAGCCTGCAGGAACAGATCAGACCAAGACTAAATATCTTAACATCCAACTCGCTCACAAGCAGAAACCAGGGCCACATTTTTAAAACAGCAGTCTACATAAGTTGAGGCATATTGTTTACATGTAGACATCTATGCACTTTGCAGCAGATATGCAGTACACACCTGTGTCTTTGGACCAGGACGCACTCGCCTCCATCCTGTGGATCCACGTTATAGATGTAGAGAAACCCGTCTGAGGACGCCACCAGCAGGCGAGGGAGCTTCTGAATCCTGACAAACAAAACACAAACCAGATGTGAGTACACACAAATACACCTCTTTAAAAAAAAACAAGCCTTTAGACGTGTATTTGCTCCGCCTTACGTAGCCAGGGCGCAGATATTCTTCAGGCCAAACATGTTGAGTCGCACTGTGGCGAACGCTCTGTCCTGATGCATCATGTCGGACACCTGGCTGGGCAGGTAGGTGCTGGCTGCTGTGAACATTTTGCCCACATATGCTGACCATGTGGGAGACTCCTCATCTTGACTAGAAGTAAACAGCACAGGTCATGGTTAAAGGTGCAGAGATGAAGCATTTTATTATATTTCTGGAGACATTGAGCTTGGACATTGGTTTAATAGGAACACTACTGGAGTGCTTTACATCAGAGCTACAGCAGAGGGTGCTGCTCG
>CAFUXE010000719.1:245464-260163 GCA_903364295.1 Serranus cabrilla
CATTGGCTACTGAGCAGCAGGAGTTGTCTTACTCACCTAAATAATAACTGCTGAGTAATAAGAGGGTCATTAAAAATGCTGACCTTCCTGTCACGAGCCCTTTGTTTAATCTCTGGCACGCTACCACCATGAGTCATCTTTGTCTACAGTTTGCTTGTTAATGCTTTCTGGTTGAACTGCGTGAAAATCTGAGCGCCAACCTTTTCATCCCTCTGCGGAATTCAAACAGTCTCTGTCCTTCAGGAACGCTGAAGACTCTGATGACGGTGCCCTGTAGAGGAGAGTGTGATCAAACAGAGGCTTGTGGGTGATTGAACAGAAGGAGGGTGAAAAAAAAGGGTTCCTCACCTTCTCTGAAGCGCTGGCCAGTTTGGTACCAGAGGCGTTGAAGGTGAGGGCAGCCAGGGGACTGTCATGGGCCTGGATCAGCGTCAGAGTGCTCTAAAAGGGTAAATATGTTTCTAATGACACTGGCACCATCGCTTTGCTGCTTGTACCCATAGGGGACTCCCACAGATTTGACAACAGCTGCTTTTTCCCCCTTGTTATTATAGAGTTTAATTCAGCCTTACCAGGTTGTTGGCATCGTAGACGGTGATCTCTCCAATGGTGGCGCTGCCAGGGTACGCCAGGTAGGAGTTACTGTGGTTGACAGAGAGAGCGCAAAGACCTAAAAGGAGAACAGAGGATGGTTTAGGCCAGGGGTCGACAACCTTTCCATTTAAAAAAAGAGCCACTGTTGGAAAAAAAAGAGAGAAAAGGAGCCGCAAACCTTATTTTGAGCCTGAAAATTAGGATGACACAACCTAGTCGAAATTAGCCTACCAACATTACTAATAGGTCATAATTAAAATTTATTATTTGGATTTTTTTGAGAGAGGCTGGACACCAAAGAATTACCTCAGGATATTTGGAATCGACAGCTAGCCTAGCTAAGGAAACTCAAAATTATACTTAACCTTCATAAGCTATGAAGCACAAACATTTTAAACACATTGCTTCGGGAAAAGATAAATGAAAATATAAAGATATAACTGTTTCATTTCATATAATTTTCTTTTGACACAGGGAGCCACTGCAGATGGCCTGAAGCCACAGGTTACTGGTTTAGGCAATTTCCTGTCTTCTAAGATTCACCTTTTTTTATATTCCCATGGCATGCCTGTGTCTCCATATCCGTCATTTGCACTTAAAAATGAGAAATGTAATGTCAATTTTTATTCTTTTTATTAAAAGTATAGATAGATTGAGTTGCTTTGACTCAATTGTATCCTGTTTAAACCGATTTACACCCCAAACTGTGTAGTCTTAACCTGAAAACTCCCAAACAAGCTCTGCATGTCAACCATCCACTATAAAGATGGCCCCAGTATTTCCACTTTCTTCAACTGTGCAAAACCTAAGCCAAAATGTCTTGTATACAAGAGGCACCATCTTGTGTTAGTGACGTCACTTGGAGCCACAGATGCACTGCTGCCATATAAACAGTGGGTTTTGCTTCTACAGCTCTGATTGGTCGCGTTGACCAGAAGCTTCTGGGGGCAAAACTTGTTCTACAACTCCCATTGCTGAGTCAGTCTGCTGGCTTTATCACTCTTATCTGCTGATGCTACTGTTACACTATGTGGGATAGCATTTACTATTGTCCTGTTAGTGCCACTCGAAGCCATAGTGGCCTCTATTCAGCAAAGGTTACAAGTTATGGCTTGAAAGTGAAAAACCCACAAGATTTCACGTAGGAATCAATGTACACACTTATATGGTCTATCTGTACAACAGTGTGAGTGTACCTGTGGGGTTGGTGGGTGTGTTAAGCAGGGTTTTGAGTAGCTTCATGTCTTTGATGTTGTGGATGTAGATCGACTCCTCCAGGCACACCACCAGCCGCTGAGGAAACCGTGACAGACAGAGAGATCAACATGATAGCACAAACCAGAAGCAATGACTTTGTGGATTACATGTACAGAAAGATCCATTTCCTGCACTTACCTGTCTGTTGAGCCTGACGGAGAGGATGTTATTGGAGTAGCTGTAGTTACAAATCTCTGTACCTTTCTTGAAGTGGTAGACGTTCATTCGCCGTGGCATGGACAGACTGACCACCACTACCAAGCTACTGGAGAACAGGCGCTCCACTATGTACACATCTGGACACTCTACTGGGAGAGGGACAAGAGAAAGACCTTGGAAAGTGCACTTTTACTCAACAAGGCCCAACTAAAACCTTTATATGTTTGCTATATATAAAATATTTTAACTGCTTGACCTTGCCATCAGACAGCCGTTTCGATGCCACGGAAAGCCACCAAACTCCTTTGACAAAACATCAATTTTACCTCGCAGGACATAGGAGTCTCTGGTCTGCCTCAATTGGTTAGTTTGTTTGTGTTATTGTGCGACTTTGGGGTTTTTGAAGGGTTTGTTTGGATTCAAAGTCACACAATAACACTAACAAATAAATCAATTGAGGCAGCAGTAGACCAGAAACTCCCATGTCCTGTGAGGTAAAAATTACTACTATTGTTAAGGGAGTCTGGTGTCAAATTACATCCCCTTCATTATAGGACCCTGAGAATTTTGCATATAAAGCACTGGCTCATGATCCATCTAGAGGTGTGACGTGTCATTTAATAACCTACCAATGATTTATTTATTTACATGATTTGTCTGCCAACTTAACGTTTCAGTTTCCATGGATTTGACTTGATACTCAATCAATCTTAGTCTTGTGTAACTGAATTGTGTAAACCATGTTTCTATTCAGTGTGTCTTGTAATTCATCCGTCTTAAATTGCTCATAAAAACATAAACATTGTGGATCATTAAAAAAGAGAGAGGTCAAGTGGTAAAAATGTTCTAAATATAGCATACACTTCAACTGGTATCATTATTCTTTTTTTTAAGTGTGCTAAAATACATACTGCTGTATGGCTCGACTGCCAGGTAACACATTGACTATAGATAAGCACCTCACACAACAAATCTGAACTCTTCCTTTATGAAAAACTGTCAGTCCCCAGACAAAGACAGCCTTGTTTGGCTCACTTCCTCAAACCGTCTCTTTTGTTGTTGCTTTGAGGGTTAGACTATTGAGCGCTCCTGTGTTTACTCTCTGTATGCAGCAGCGCAAACATGAGCAGCCGGTTGTTACTGTTGTATACGACCAAGTTGAACCTGATTACAACTCAAATAATACTGTGTAGGAGTCTGTCACCCGGCAGTAATGTCACCTCAGGGAGGGGATGCTGCTGCTGTGTCACACTGTACTTACTGTATATGCATGACTGGCTTGTAGATGTGGCTGCGCAGGAGTGGTCATGTGACATTAACTACTTCCTGTGATTTTAACTCTTTACTACAGAGGGTAAAGTACATTGTCCCTCTCTTACCTCCCTCATGGATGCAGTCCAGTTTGTCCACAGCCGTGACTGAGAAGAGCCGGTAGCCAGTTTTGGTGCCCACTGACAGAGAGCTACAATAAAAACACAGGCCACCTTATGAGCCGCGTCCACCATCGTTATACGGTGAATAATACCTTAATGACACTGTGATCACATTTCAATTACATTGATTAAACAGAAACTTAGATAATAGATAATACACACAGTGTTACACAGTAACAGTTGCATATAAAATCTGCTATTATTGCAGTGGAAATAATCTCAACCCCCCTTTTTTATTTGTTTGGTATTACTAGAACAGATTAGGGAATGGATTTGTTTAAAAGGAATAGCTTGCCATTGAAAAGAATAGGATTATCCATGCACACAAACATGCACATTCAAAATCAGTGTGACCATCAAATAATTGCATCATATTTTTATATGAGCTGAGAGAACATCGATGCCATGCCCACGCTGTACAAGTAGCATAAAGACAGATGTATGTTTATAACTGAGGTCACCAGATAAGACCCAGCTTCACCTCACCTGAGGGTAAGGGTGGTAGCCATCCTTATTTGACATGATTTCTTCCAGGCTATCTTATCTTGTTTAGACAGCCATAATAACAAAACTTCAACTGAAATCTGTTCATTTCCCTTTAGGAAGAAGCTCACCTTATCTTATCGTGGCTAAAGTTGAAAAGGACACAATGACAAAGAGATAAGGAGGCCAGGATGACTGTTTGGCCACCTGGTTTGTTTTACAATCACAACCAAGGGTGGTGTTTTTTTAAAAGGGCGAACCTGCTCTGCTGGAAGTGTGGATGTGGACAGTGGGTAGCTATAGCACAGGTATGAGTAGTCAAAATTATTGGGTAGTCCACAAAATGCATCAAACTTTCAATAATACAGCAATGACCTCAGAAAAGACCACAGTAATAAGCATGTAATATGGCTCTTTAACTGATGTCATGCATTTCTGTGTGGATAAGCTGTGAACTTGCACTATAGAATGGGCCTATCTTCAATCAGCTGTATTAAACAGTGTCTTATAACACAACAGCCAGAAGTTTGGTTGCTAGTTTAATGTGCAACAGGCCTTGAAGATTAACACAGTGGCCTACTTCACTTTCAGCTGCTGTGAGACTAAACGAGAAGTTTTAATGAAGCAGATAGAAGCTTGTAGTTTGATATTGAATGCGCACACACAGCCGCCGGAATGTTAGCGCTATTATAAGTGATATAAAATAACAGCAGATCATGTAAAAGCGACTCTAAAATAATTATGCAACAGTCAGGTGCATGGTGGAGATTGAGTTCAAGCTGGGCCCAGCCCGCAGGTCGCTTACGTGGTGTCCTGGTTAAACGAGGCACAGATGAAGGATCGGTGCATTCCGGGGCCGTCCGGCACGTCCTGCGGCTCCTGGGACTCCATCCGAGCCGCCAAATTCCCTCTCCTCTCGCTGGCCGAGGTCGGAGGCCTTGGGCTCGGGTCGATCCCCGCCGGAACCCGCTTCCCCTCCTCTGCCCCCCGACTCCAAGCGCCACGCTCACACTCTTCAGGGAGCTGAATGTCCGGGCAGTCTTGCTCAGATGGCACACATCACGCACCGAGTGAACTATCCCGAATCTGGACAGGGTACAAGATCAACGATATCACCTCTTGTATGAGCCGTTTGACTGGAGTCAGTCGACACTGTTGTTATTATGTTATTAACTTCCAATATTCACACAGCAAAACAAAAACAGCTGATGGGTGGATGCGTCACTCTGAGGTGCATCCTGATTGGCTGTGAACATCATGTCAAACCCTCCTTTTCGGTGTTTCTATTGGTCGAGCTGTTTAAAGCTTATCACTGATTCGACCTCACAGACGCCAATCAGATAAGACCCACCCCTTTGGGTGGACAACGGCTGATTGGCCAATTATACGTTCAGTCTTGTCACAAGGAATTGTTTTGATTATTTCATTGGCTAAAAGACGTATCAAGCTTTTCTACTGTCCGTCCGTGCAGCGACACAACAACGATCCTGGGTGAGATGTGCAACTGTTAGACAGAACAATTTTTTTCTTTTCTTTTTCTTTTATTACATAATAATGTTGTGTTTGTTTGATTCTTAAATGTACGTTTACTTGTTTATTTACATGATTGTTCCCATTCCTTTTATTTTTTTTTATATGTTATATTGCTTAAGAAATACCTTTTTTGGAAGGGCTTGTTTTTTGTTTGATGAAAACAAGCAAAATTTCAATAAATATACTTTAGAAAATAAAGTACTTTCACTTTAAGTAACACAATATATAATACAGTAAAACATTGCTAGGAGTTATTTTTTAAATATTTTTTCAGCAATTGACTGACACTTAACAGTAATGATGTTTATTAAGCTATTCGTTTTGTTCCTACTTATTCTTTATTTTCTCAGTCATAATTTACAGAATTGGCTGACCATGCAATATAATGTTTGTATAATGTATTAAATGTTAAATATTATTTAATAAAGTTTTATGTTTCAGTAGCTCTCTGGGTATGAGTGGTGAAAAATCAGGGCACAAATCCACATAAAAAAGGTCTATTTTCATTCCATATTGAAATACTAGTATATTGGCCACCATATCAGTTATCGATTAATTTCCCCCTCTCTAAAATCAGTATTGGCACCAAGCTCAAAAGTCCCGAATCGGTCAGGCTTTAAATAATATCCGCCAGGTATTTAAAAAAAACCCCAACAACCCTCAAATTGGAAGTGTAAGAATGCACGCCGCGGTGAACCAGTAGGTCTAAATAGAGACAAGACTGAGAGATATCTTTTATCAGGCTAATTTTTAATCAGATATCAATCGATTTTTTTTTTCATTTCGAAACTATTTCCTTGACGTCACGTCCCCTTTAAGGTTGCCACGGGTTACGGGCTCACATGTCAGAACGAGGAGAATTGACGTCAGTGACGGCTGTTGATTGGTTCTCAGCCTTATCCGGTGGGGCAGCGGTCCAGGGCTCGCGAAAAAAATCGAAGCGAGGAGGATCTGGTAACGGTACGCTTTGAGAAATATCACCCATCCCGAGTCGCTATCGAAGGGCTCGGCAGGAATTTACAGTTTCTTGTGAGTATTTGCGTTTTTTCCGCTCGTGGATCATATGACCTCTGGATAGGTGAAATTTGTTTCCTCCGTCTCTCGTTTGTTTATGATAGAACTCAAGATGGCGTCATTGGAGGAGAGCTTTGCCTTTGCACGGAGCTAGCCAGCTAGGCATCAAACTAGGCTCACTCCCCGACACAACGTAGGCCAAATATAGCCGAGAAAACGTTAAACACGTTTATTAATCACATATTTAGCCTCTTGTGGTTATAATTTCGGGTATTTCGCTTTTCAGCATTAGCCTGTTTACTGTAAGTTACTTGGCTGCAGCCGTCAGCCTCCTCATGAAGCCTTCCTGACCTAGACGGTGTTACAGACAGGGCATTTGCTTCACACTCAACGATATACTTTTACTCAATTTACAAACCGTTAGATGCTTTATTGTCATCCATCATCCAGTACACCCCGTTGTCACTTGTACAGCAAGGTCATTTGTGCATCGCAGTGTTTTCTCTAATTTAATTGACAGCCAGCAGAGGTGATGCTGCAGCTCAGTAACTGAATTAGTGAATTTCCATCTATAATTAAATACTTTCACTACCTCAAATATTTGAAATAAAAAAGGCCTTAATAAGGCAGAAGATCCCTGTTGTTTGGTCTGTAGTATTAGCTCTTAATGTATCCCACCTGGTCTGAAAACAGTATCATTTGTCAGCTATTTATTCCTGTGGTAGGTGTAGATTAAAGCAAGCCTGCCAAGTTTCCACCATGAGTGTAGTTCGTTGCATGAAGGCCGTGCCAACCTCATCTTTGATAACATGGCTAGTAATCTCCCCTGGGCCTAGTCAGATTAGAAATGATCTGAATCCTGTTATACTGATGTACATGCATGATACACTCGCTCTGTTTCTTCACTTATATACTCATCAGAAAATGCACATGTTGGTTACATGAGGCCTTCCTGTTTTAGACTACACAGCTTGATCAAGCTCAGAGCTATCTGAAGAAGCTTATATCACAGAGGCCGATCACATGATCTAGGATCTGTCAGGCTATTTTGCTCAGCAGCAGCGTTGAGGCCTGAAATGTTGAAACCCCCAAAGCAAGTGCACTTGTTTTATGGTTTGGTTTGTTTCACAGTGGATTGATTCACTCGCTTTCATTTCACCATTCGTCTAAAATTAGGCCTTGTGTATGAGACTGGCTCTCTGATAGAGTGGCTTTTTTCAAGCTGATGAAAAATTGTTTTGAGTAAATAAACCCAGGACAGACACTGTGCCTGTCCTAGTTTGTTGTCTGTGGTCAGATATGTGTGATCACATCATATGACCAGTTTTCACTCCTGACACTGAGAAGCACTCAGGCTCCTCAGTGCAAAAACACCCCATCTCTCAGTGCCTTCTCACACTGGTTCCATTTTTCTCACATTCTCACGTCTTCTGTCTGTCCATTTCTCATCACGACGCACAGTCACCCCTGCTCTGTGTTGCTCTCTCATAATCCAGTGAGTCCACCTTGTATTGGGCTGATCTGAAGTCATGCTCCCTTTTCCCGTTACTGTCCACTCTCTCCAGAACAAAGGTTAGAGGTCACAGAGCAGGGTTGCGGTTGTCGTCATGGCATCTGGAAGTACGAGCAGTGAGGAGGAGCGGAGCCTGAGGGAGTGCGAGCAATACGTGCAGAAACACAACATTCAACAGCTGCTGAAGGACTGCATTGTCCAGCTGTGCACCTCCAGGCCGGACAGGCCCATGGCCTTCCTCAGGGAGTACTTTGAACGGCTGGAGAAGGTTTGTGTGTTTATGTTTGTGTATTTGCATGCGTATGTATTTGTGTGTGTATGTGTTTGTGTGCACTTTTTGGTTGTCCTCATTGGACCTAAAGCAAGTCATAATACAATTAACAAAAGCACTTTGTGCTCCTATGTTACACAGAACGGTAATTGTTTCAGAAGCTAGCTAATATGTGCTATTGTAAATTGTATTTACTCTCACTAGGTGAGACAATAGTTTATTTTTATTTATAAGGCAAATACGTAGTGGATGTCATAGATTAATTAATTTCACCTAAGTTTTTATGTTCTCTGATGTTATCAGTAACTTTGCTCATTGTGTTTTGATCTCAAACTTTTTATTTTTCGATCATTGTGTCTGAGATAAGCAATTTGGCTTAGAAACGCATAGCAATAGCAAAACGTTGTTTTTTCACATTAACAACAAGCTAATTACCTTTCTAACTAGTATGCTAACCACTTGCTAGAAGGATTTTCTCTCTTTAGTGTTTCTGTGTTTTGTTCACTCTGCAACTGTGCAAAACACTGCGTACGTGATTTTTGTATACAGTACACACATGGTTTAGTCAAGATTTTCCCAAGTGTACATGTTATACACTCGGTTCAGGCTTTCTAAAAATATCAGGAAAAGAAAGGAGTCAGGCAAAGTTAGTGATGTTTGATTCCAGTGTTCTTGAAGATCCTTCAAGTTTTAAATGTCATTACATTTATTAATGCAATAATAAGGACTTAAATTGGTAACCAAATGTCTTGAATCAATCTTTCAAAACCATTGAAATGCTTTGACATGGGAATTAGGATTTTTGGAATCTTTTTTTTTTCTTTTTCTTTTTTTTTTCCTGCTGTGTAGTCTGACCCGCTGCATGCAGACTGTCAGGATAAGCATCTCATTGGCCACCTATTTAGATGAACCCCTGCTGGATTGAAACGATTAATTTAATCTAATTAAAACACCCAACTGCAAATACAACTAAAAGGTTATTTGGAACATACAGACCTCCGCCAAAGCCATGTGCTATCTCGCAATGTTATAGAAAGTGAAGGATACTTTGTGTGTAGTGATTTATTAATGGGTTCTTCCTTGGCCCATACAACACTCTCACACCAGGTTTCACGAAGATCTGGCTAGTAGTTTTTCTGTAATGGCACTGAAAAACTAAAATGAAAACATAACCTCCTTGGCAGAGGTAATAACTGAAATTCCAAATTTAGCACTACTATGAGTTGTCAGAAAAAGTGTTTCTGAAACTGCTGCTTGTGTCCTTTCTAAAGCTAAAACGGTCCATTCATAACATTCATTTATTTTTTTTTACAAATTATTAGTTATAACAAAACACAGAACTGAGAAACAAGGCTGAAAATAGTTATTTATAGTCTTTAAAAATCACTTGACACGTGGTCTTACAGCTACATCGGAAGACATTTTCTGTAGTTGCTTTTATTTGAGCGCTTAACTGAAAGTATTTTTTTATTGAAAAATTATTTTATTACATGTCATGTTTAGATGTGACTGAATATTTTACTTGTGTAACACCTTATTGCACAAAAAGTGCAGCAGCAGCTCTAAACCTCGTCGTCTGACTCTTCCAGGAGGAGGCCAAGCAAATTCAGAACCAGCAGAAGGCCAGCAGTTCCCGTTCAGATTCCCGGGATGAGGAGGTGTCTCCACCCATGAACCCTGTGGTAAAGGGCCGCCGGCGGAGAGGAGCCTTCAGCGCAGAGGTCTACACAGAGGAGGATGCAGCCTCATATGTCAGAAAGGTAGACATGCACATGTGCAAGCAGCCGCAAGAATGTCGCAATACTTAAATCTACAGCAACAATCTGATAATGTCAGTGTTATGAAAAGTTGCGTGACATCTCTGTTGTTTTCTAAGGTCATTCCAAAAGACTACAAGACGATGGCAGCCTTGGCCAAAGCTATTGAAAAGAATGTTCTCTTCTCACACCTGGACGACAATGAGCGGAGGTACCTGTCTTACAAATTATTGTTTTTTAGGATTTTAACAAAAAAGTTTCAACAATGTGTAACTGTGTTCAGCTAATCAACTCACAAATCTGCTCCTTTCCAGCGACATATTTGATGCAATGTTTCCAGTCACCTACATTGCCGGGGAAACCGTTATTCTGCAGGGTAGGAAGACATCTTTTAGAACAAATGTTTATCCAAATCATAGCATGTCTCTGTGTGATGCTAACATTCATGTTTCATGCATCCAGGTGACGAAGGGGACAATTTCTATGTTATTGACCAAGGGGAGATGGACGTGAGTATCAGATCCTCATCATAATGTACAGGATTTATTAATTTTTTTTATCACAGTTGCATTTTAATACCCTGGTTTCTGCTAATCTTCCAGGTGTATGTGAACAATGAATGGGTGACCAGCATCGGGGAGGGAGGCAGCTTCGGAGAGCTGGCTCTGATATACGGCACCCCGAGGGCGGCCACAGTCAGAGCCAAGACCAATGTGAAGCTGTGGGGCATCGACAGAGACAGCTACAGGAGAATACTTATGGTAAGGAGGTCCAGTATTTTATTTACAGTTATGATTTTGGGTTCCATTATATATTTTAAAAAAGTGATTTAAATGATTATTGTGCTGCATTCCTTTTCACTATAATACTTTACTTTTTCTTGTAAACATCAAAAAAAAAAAAGTATATTAATGTATTTTTGTACTGTAGTTTTCAGTAACTTTTGGAAGTGCACTTACATAATTGAATTCATTTTGATGACATTTTTTTTATTATTATTTTTATTTATTATATTTCAATGTGTATATATGTATTTATACATTCATATTTTATTAATTCATCAATTTTTTCATGTATTTATTTATTTTTGCTTTTTATTATTTGCTTTTTTAAAAGAATGTTGTTTCCACAGTCAGTGAGAAATCATTTTGAATAATTGTGATATCAATATTGACCAAAGAATCGTGATTATGATTTTTGCCATAATAGAGCGGCCCTAATTGCATATAACATGTCGGTTTGTAATTCAATCAGAGACCACAGTTTATAATACCTGTTTGTCATTAATTTAATTTAATGTAATGCCAAGATATGACGCTTTTCAAACTTCTATATTCTATATTTTTCTATTTTCTAATATTTAGTTTAACTTTTATACAACTGCACTAACACAAACATTTTTCTTTTCAGGGAAGCACTTTGAGAAAGAGGAAGATGTACGAGGAATTCCTCAGGAAAGTGTCCATTTTAGGTGGGTTCATTTTTCAAATCAACCCAAACCTTAAAAATAGAACAAGGAGAAGCACGTAACTTGTGTTTGGTGCTGAGATTAAAATAACCTGAAAGAGCATATAAAAATATCTCACCTGGAAAAAAAAACAAAACCAACCTTTCTAACGAGTGTTTTTTTTCAGGGTTGTCTGTCATTTCAGCTGACTGCTTTCTTCTGTGTTCTCAGAGTCTCTTGACAAATGGGAGCGTCTGACAGTCGCTGATGCCTTGGAGCCCGTCCAGTTTGAGGACGGACAGAAGATTGTTGTGCAGGGAGAGCCTGGAGATGAATTCTTCATCATCTTAGAGGTAAACACCAGATCACTCACCTTCTCTCACATACACACATATAAACACCAGTCCCATTATCAGGATTTCATCTCTAAACTCTGATGTTTAATCATTGACAGAATTGACAGTTGACCTCATTACATCAAACCGTTTAGGGGCTTTTGGTTTCACTTGAAATTAATAATTTTTCAGCTCCTTAAACCATTTAAAATGCATTTTCTAGTCAAACGTGCGCCCTCTTGTGGTGCTGTGAAGCTGTTGCCTCACCTGAAACATGTTTGATCTTTGAGCTGAAACGATATTATAACAAAACGATTGATTGATTGGCCCAACAACAGAAAGTAATTAGCAGTTATTTTGATCATTAAATACATTTTTTAAAATACAGCGGTGTGACAGATGCTGGTTCCTGCTTCTCAAATATGATAATTGTTGCTCTTTAGGTTTTACATTTTTGTTGCTCAGCTAAATAACACAATTTGAAGATGTCCTCTTTTATATGTTTTGGGGGGATTTGGATTTAGATAATACATTTTTTTTCGTAAATTACATTTTGAAGACAAAATATTTAACCAAGTAATCAATAGATCTTGAAATTAATCATTAATATAGCCTCAGTTTGATCAAAGTATTCAAAATTCATAAAGAACAAATATTAAACTTATTCAAGCTTAATTTAATATTAAACTGAATTAACTGTGAAAAATCCTGCATGCATGAGGAAATTTCTGCTTTAAAATCTTTTTTAGTTCAGGGTTCTTTTTGTGTTAATTTAATTGTTAAAAACATGTGTAGAATTAATTGGTGACACTCACACAATGGTAAAAATCACATGCATAAGTAATGTGTAAATAAAGCATGATGTAGGATGGACCATTTAGTTCTGCAGCTCATTATCAGAACATTTATTATAAAGAGTTATTATATATTTTTTCTATTTATAATGTATCAATCCTGGGTGTTTTTTTCCCCCTTTATTTGTTTGTTTCTGAATGTTTATATGTTTGAAACAAACAAAATGTATGTTTGAACATTGCATGTGCATTGTAAAATTTACCTTCTGCTGACAAAAATCCAAGCTGATGTGTCTGTGTGTGTTTGTGTTGCTCAGGGTTCTGCAGCTGTGTTGCAGCGTCGCTCAGAGAACGAAGAGTTTGTGGAAGTGGGGAGGTTAGGACCCTCTGACTACTTTGGTAAGAACAGCAGTATTCTATTTCCTATGATGAAAAAATGTTGTTTTGTTGTAAAAAAAAAAAAAATGAACTAGTTGCATGATAGACTGGTGGATGACATGTTGGCCCTAAAGTGAAGCTAAAACTTCTCGATCGCCCCCTGGTGGCTGGCTGGAGTATAAATCATAAATCCAGCCTCCTCCATGTTAGTGGATGGGATTATTAGTTGGGATTATTAATTAGTTATCTGATGCTATAAAACACATGGACACATGTCTGTGTTGAGCACATGCTTCATGTTGTTTGAGATTTTAATCCGTGTGTGTTTCCGTGTGTTAACCAGGTGAGATTGCTCTGCTGATGAACCGTCCCCGCGCCGCCACCGTGGTCGCCCGCGGCCCCCTGAAGTGCGTCAAGCTCGACCGGCCTCGCTTCGAGCGCGTCCTGGGTCCCTGTTCAGACATTCTCAAACGTAACATCCAACAGTACAACAGCTTCGTCTCGCTGTCTGTCTGAAGGGGGGGGGCGCTCTCCTCACCCCCACCCTCCTCCCTCCCTCCACCCTTTCCCTCTCTCCTCCTTTTAGACCCAGGGTCCACCAATGCAATTTGCTTTTATTTTGTCACTTTCTTGTTTCTGTTTCGCTTTTCTCCCTTTTTTTTGTGTTTTCCACACAGAGATCATTTTGTTGTTTCCACCCGTCACGCTGAGGTGACTTTCAGCCATTCACCAGCGCTTGTACCAGCTGCTGTACGCTACCTTGTAGGCACAGTTACATCACATGTTACCTATGTTATATACGTATTTTGCTGGTTACGCTTTCTTTTTAGACTTAAACACAAAGCAGGATTGTTAGGAGATCTGAAAGACATTAGGGTCTCACGCTGATGAGACAGGACAATCAAACTTTACATGGCGCTTTTGGTGAATTTGTTAAAGATTTATGTTGTAGATTGAAGGACTTCTTCTTCCCCGTTAAAGAGTTTTGACATCAGTGAGCCTGATTAGATGAGCAGCGTAGAGCAGAACCTAGAAACTGTAGAAGGCAGGAAGAATATCATCGCATCAAGTTTTATCAGACGTTTTTAAGGTTTCAGCTGTACGATGGTTGTTGTTTTTGATTGGCACGACGAGACAATGACGAGTCTGTTTAGCTTAGTACGACTTAAGATTTTTATTTTATTGTGCAGCTACCAGGCTAGTGCCAAATGTTGATTCTTGTCACGACGCAAAGATGCATAGCCGTGGAAACGCAGTGCGTGTTCTGTTCCCTGACTATCTGGAGCTCCAAACAGGAAGTAGTTATTACCCTTATTGTCCTCTTAATCGGTAGAACGACCATACAAGAACTGCCTTGACTACTCTGAGGAAAAAAATAAATAAATAAAAAAGAAAGGAAAAAAAACAAGAGTATTAAGTGTATTTCAGTATTCAATTTTTTTAGTATATACCAAATAACTTGGGTCACTCTTCTGCTATGGTTTGTAATCAAAATGTTATCATAGTATAGTTAAAACGATCATAGTTATATTATTATCATTGACTAAATGATATGGTTTGGAGTGATGGTGATCTTAAAAAAATATGTTTAACTGTCTTTTGTAAACACTTATTTTTCCATAAATTCTATTTTAGGTGTCCAGTGCCACAAAGTAAATAAATGCTTCTTCTTGTCAACCGACAAAACCAGTATGTAATCGTATTGTGTAAAACGTCATGGGTTAAAACTTT
>CAFUXE010000719.1:260284-293658 GCA_903364295.1 Serranus cabrilla
TATGAAAGCATCACAGGTGAGCTGACAGGCCGAGTGAGCAGATATTTATTTAAAACTAGTGTCATTGCTTATTGCCTATTGAAAAGGTGGCTGTCTTTTCATCAGAGTAGCTTGTGATCTGTTCTCTATGCTTACTTGGCATGATGTTTTAGGCATCCAGTGATCCGGTATGAATGGAAGCGTGTATTAAAAAAAACAGCCCTGCAGCTGCGTGCAGAAGCAGGAACTTTGTCAAATATTTGGTTTGTTACTCCCTAGCTTAACTGCTTCATGACTATTTAGATGGCATAAAATGTTTAGTTCTTTTATTTAATTTTTTTTTTTTTTTTTAAAAGATCTTTACCAAATCACACAATGTTGACTTTTGGATTATAGGCTTAACTCTTCATTCCTGCCTCACTTGTCTGTTACCAGAAATGACATAGAACCAGTTTCTGTTTTGTCTCATTCAGAGCACTCGAATGCGCTTTAGAATCGAGATGTATGTTTGTACGTCCAAAAAAAGATTTGATTTTGGTGCCGATTGCAGGGTAGTCAGGTTGGTGAGGATAGATTTTGTTAATGGACATGAGTACTATGTATTTTTCTTTACAGTTATAAATTGATCATCTGATTCTTATCCTGATCCACAGGAAATTACTCTGTTAGGGGGCGTGGGTTTGACTCACCTTTATTGAAATATTGGTTTTTGTGTAAATAGCAGCATCATCGGTTTTAGTCCAAAAATGTTTTTAGCCACACTGCAATCGTCCCGGTTTGCCTTAGCTTACCTAACCTGGGCTTACAGTAGTAGTCAGTCACTCCTGCTAGCCCGACCTTCAGTGAGTTTGTTAGGCCTGCAGTGCAGAGAGCTGCAGGCGATCAGAGGACCATTCTTTTTCTATTCTACCCTGTATTCAGTTTGACCTCCTGTATGTGCAAAGATGTTTATCCTTTTGGTATAGATTGTTCCAGATGGCAGTTTAAGCAATAAAAAAGTAAAAATGATTCCACTCTGTATCAGGTCTCGTCCTTTATGTTGCACCTTTTCACTGCGTTACTGTAATTGTAATGGTGGTTCCTGATTCCATCAAGAAAGAAATTTCCAAGGGAAGTAATTTTGTGAATTTTAGAATTTTTTCACAATTTCAATTTGAAAAACAGACCTTTATAATTGTGAACCCAGGGAGATGTACTAATAAATCAGTACTGGGTCTAATGGTATGTTTTGGTAAAATCTGTCCACTTAATTCAATTGTAAGCTCACTGTAAGGTCTGTGGATTAAATTGAGTAACCAGATCATGATTTTTGGAAAGAGACATTGCTGAGGAGTTTTAAATTAACTTTTTTGGTGCTTTGAGGGCAACAAGCAAAGTGCCATCTAGTTAAATATATTTGAGAGAAGCAATATCTTTCCACAGCTGATATCTCAAGCACTTGGCAAATCAAATAATAATAAAAAAAAATTAGATTAGTAAATTGCAGTACAGGTTATAAGAATAAAGTGTTTTTTTTTACGTTGACTTGTCCCTTTAAAAAGGAATTTAGTGAAAATAAAACAATGCAGTTCACGTGCAATGTGCTTTCTCCAATCACAGCAGCTCACGGTACTACCATCATGGCTGCGGTGCTGTCTGAGCCAAAGGACTACATGCTCTCATGTAAGTTATAAGTTTATCACTGGTGTCAATATCTATATTTAAAAATATTTGAGCTGTCATTTCCAATAATTTGAAGCCTACGGCAAAGACGCAGTTTCAAACTTAACACATTCTGCTAGTGTTAGCTAGCTAATGTTAGCTTGGACGTTTGAACACTCTTAACTGAGGAGTTTTATCTATTTCAATTCAGTATTTATTGTAAAACATGTCTTTTATTCACAAATTGTTCACCTTAAACCCTAAGTTTGTACGCAAGCCACTGTCGGCTCTAAATTTCAATGTACTTTACCACATTTAGCTTGCTTGCACAACAACTTGCTAGCCTAGCTAAGAGTTAGCTAGCTCACCACAGTGTTTGACTCATTAATGGATGTATTTGGCGTATTAATGGGTAATGTCTGCCCTCTATATGTTAAAAGGTTAGTTTCTATCAAAACATGTTATGGTGAGTGATACCGCCTGTGTATATGCCTATAACCCTATTTCCACCCTTTATCCAGTCATTTCCAGTTAATTTCTATTAATGGCAAAGAAAGTTTTCCCATCCAGAATATTCGAAGGTCTTTTTGTTGTTGTTGTTGTTGTTGTTGTTTTTTACTCTAATTATTGCGTCCAATCGACTCCCAGTAATTTAAGTCTCTCCGATAACTTAATGTTGAGAAACGTATTTTTTATACAGCCTCACTAATGGTGTTTATGTGTTTGGGGTGGCTCTGACAACAGATGTAACATAACATCTGTCCACCAGGGGGGGATATGTCGCTGCTCTAACTGCAGAAAAGCCTTATGATGTTTTCATTCCTGCACCAAAACCTAAAAAAGTATTGTATTTTAATTTATACCCACATTTTAAATATTAACCTTTCCTCCATTCCTCTTTTGTAAACAATCATTAATTTTAATCACCCTGTGTCTCCTTAATGATACTCTTTATCACTCGGTTTTTCCTCTTAGAGGATTTTTATGACTAAAGACAACTTAGGTCATTTTTCCATGCAGTGATATTTTCATTTAATGAGCAAATGTTTTAAACTTAATTATTAGTAATACTTGGCTCTGGGGAAACTACCAACATTTCCCGCTTTAAAGTTGTTGCTATTAGTTATTTGGAGTTGGAAAAGTTCAGTGCGTTCTTTCGTTTCCTAATATGTCATTCTACATTTTCAACGTGGGTTTAAATGTTTATGCCTGTTGCTACGTTTTAGTGAAGATAATCTGTGGTATGAGAGAACATTTTATGATCCTGCTGCTTATCAGCCCCCCTGCCTACTTTGTCAGACTAATGTCTGACTTTATTTGGCGTCATTCCCCAACTCTAACATCTCTTAAAATAGTTGTGGTTTTGTCTTACTTTACATCAGACAGGGACCTGGAATGTATCAGGTTTGTTGGACAAGAACAAAGAAAATAACAAAGCTCAAACATGTTCAGGAGGGAAATACTTTCCCGGATTTATAATAGGAAAACTGTCTTAGATCAGAAATATTACGCCGGTATATTGTGTTTCTCTGTTGCTTTGGGTTGGCCATTACTCTGTCTCAGCCTGTTTTTGATGACAGTGATGTGGTAAAGCTGTTAAAACACCCTGATGAGACAGAAGGATTATAAGTCTGGAAAACGGGGTGGAGGGAAACTAAATGGCTGTTTTAATAGGTAGCACTTTTCTCACACATACATTCATCCACACACTAACACTTACACTTGCTGCTTGCAGGTGATACTTTCTCTTCAAAATATCTTTATTTTATAATTTTAACATCACATGTACACAAATCTTTCTTTTCATAATCATAATATTCACCAGCAACTGATCCAGTGCATCACAGCTCTCTCTAATAAATACAAACTGCATTTCTGATTTGGATGGGTATGACAGTGAGAGAGCGCCATGTATCAAAGAAATCTGTTTTCCTTCATACTTTTACTGCTTTTTAGTATTTAAATTGTTTTTTAATTGTTCCCTAAAAGGTTTTAATTTAAATGTGTCAACTCCAAACCTACCTGATGGTGTAGGTGGAAATGAAAAGTGAGCGCCTTGTCATAAAATGCACCCTTGGGGGAATTTATGACTATGAGAAAAACAAAAGGAAATAAAAGGCATTGCTCCCTCTGTGATAGGAATTTGAGGCCTGCAGTGATTCACGTTCTGAACCTCCGCAGTGAGATTCCTTCCATCTCCGACAAACTCTGAAGATTTTACCGCGTCTTCCCTTTATGGCTTGTTCCTTTAAACCATCTGAGCCTTGTTTGCTCACTCGGCTTCATCATGAAAATCTTTTGTGCAAACAGCAGCTACGAGGAGAGGCGACGACCCGTTCATCCTGTGTTACCTGACCTTTACCGTCTCCGTGACGGTCTGAGGTCTCGCTGTGGATTTGACAAAGTCCTTGGTGATCACCTCCTCCTCGCCCAGCCTCCTGACGCAGCGCTGGACCGTTTTTAGGACCTTTTGTAACCTGCGGTCCAGCGCTAAGAGGTGGGGCTCCGTCAGGATCGGCTGTAGAGGATCTCCCTGCAGGGACTCCCTCATCACATCGCTGAGTCTGAACTCTGGCCGGGCCAGGAGCTGGAGCCGCAACAGTGTGGAGCGCTTTATCCTGGATGGGAGAGAGGAGACATTATTTTCTGAACCAAACGTCTTTGCTTCCCTAAAAATGACTTGACATCTCATTTATTTACCTTTTGATAGGAACATTTTTTTGATAAACTGCTTGCATAAGTTAATTTAGAGTGTGAATCCACAAATAAACAAGCTGTTTCTATGCTCTACAACAGTACACTTACATGCAGCACTGAGATAGTGGAGTCAGGATGGACATCTCATCTTGAGAGTGCTTCCCAAACCTATGCACAAGATGTGATAAGTGAACCACAAAGCATCATTTCAAAATCATTTAAAGGGCACATGTTATGCTCATTCTAAAGTTCATTCCTGTGATGCCCTATGACACTGTGGCGGTATAGTTGTGACATCATGACCTAACAGAAATCCTGATGGCTTTTTAAAGGCACAGTTTCTGCATTTCTCTGTAGTCTGTGTATATTGATATTTTAACTGTAGTTGTGTGGTACGTGATCCTGCTTTATTTTATTAACATTTTGGTCTCACCCTCTGGCGTTGTCCAAGTGGAGAAGGAATCCTTCGTCCCCAAATTTAGTAAAAATCTCATAGTGGTGTCTGTCCATGTTGCCTGAAACATAAAGGCAAAAACTTTATAGAAAGATTGTTTCTGGTAGTGAAAGTTGTATTGTTTCTGTGAATAGGACGTGATGTAGCCGTATAAAATACTTGTGAGGAAGTCGAAGATGGACATGTCGATGATGTTGAGGAGCCTGTTGCCTGAGTTGTAGGGATACATCTGCTTGATTGTGTCACAGTAGAAAGGATTCACTTCCCACCTTAAAAAAAACAGACACACAGAGTTGAAATAATGTGAGAAAACAATTTCCAAAATAACTTCTCAGTTAATTAAGATTTTAATACTGATTACGATATAATGATGAAACACGCCCAGCAGATTTATGGAGCAAAACAGGAAGAGGCTGCTATTTGTCTGGTGCAAACTGACTTCAAAGGGTACTAAAATAGTAGATGGTTTCGCAAAGAAAGAAAGGGTAAAATTAAAAGTACTTCGATACGTCTTGGTGTCAACATAATTTCCAGGAAATCTGGTCTTTCATTTTATTTTGAAAATACTGGATTTTCAAATCTGAGGCCACTAACTGTCTCAACCGCAGTTGGATTATAGTCAGTACCAGACAGAACATTTACACCATGCTGTATCCTAAACTAAACCATTTGGTAACATATTTCAAACAACATCCTTGCTTCATATATTTACACTCACTGGCCACTACTAAAGAGACCATCAGAATGGAGAAGAAAGGTGATTTAAGTAACATTGAACGTGGCATGGTTGTTGGTGCCAGACGGGCTGAAGTATTTTCAGAAACTGCTGATTTACTGGTAATTTCAAACACAACCATCTCTAGGGTTTACAGAGAATGGTCAGAAAAAGAGAAAATATCCAGTAAGCAGCGGTTCTCTGGGCCAAAATGCCTCGTTGATGCCAGAGGTCAGAGGAGAATGACTGGACTGGTTCAAGAGTTTGATTCAAAGTTGACTCGGTAAAATCCTGAATTGAACTCCACGCTCCGTCTCCTCTTCTTCCTCAATGGGGTCCAACCCGATACGAGCAAGGTGTACCTAATGTTGTGACTGTTGAGTGTATATTATATGTAGACAAATGCAAGAGTTGTTGATATGATATAATTTTTTGATATAATTTTTTTTTTTTTTACAGAGGTTGAGGTCTTACTCTTCTCGTCCAGTGAAGGTGTACGAGCGCGTCCACGGGTTGGGGATGGAGATGCGAGGAGCGATGCTGAGGCCGGGCAGGTAGGCAGACAGGGAGCCCTCCAGCAGGTCGGGGCCCCCGCACACAGCATATTCCGTCTTGCACACGTACAGGCACTTGGCAAAGAAACACGTGTTGTTTGCTGTTGGGAAGCAGAGCGAAACGATGGAATACAAAATGAGTTTCATGTTCACATACAATTTCATGCTGTTTGATCAGCTCTGCCTTCCCCCAAACTGAGACCAGAAACAGCATAACTTTAAGAGAGGCTTCGGTTTATAATATGTGTTGTTTGCAACGATACAAGGACACGCTGTAGATACTAAGTCATTGCTAAAGATCTGGTATTGGCATGATGTAGAATGAACTGGTCACATTGCTGCTGAAAACTGCCCTTATACGGTTTCACACTTCCTAGGAACAAAACAAAAATATTTTAAAACACAGAAAATAATTGGAAAGCAATACAAAATACATACTAAGAACAGCTTAATTATCCAAATATTATACTTCAAAGCATCTTAGAGATTCTCCAAAAAATAGCAGGATGCAACTGCGCTGGTTTCAGAAAGGAAGTACAATTGTGTAGAGGCCTTTGAGAAAATGAACCTACTTTTTTCAATTTTATGGTCTCAGTTGCTTGTTTCAGGTCTTAAATTATGGTCCCATTTATAGTTAAATAGACAATTAAGCAGTGCAAAAACCAATATCACTATTTTTAAACTGCCAAACTTTTTAAACTGTAGTCCACAAACCAACGGCTGACATCACTGTGGCTACATCCCCTTGTGTTGTTTTCCCTGCTACCGGTCTTAATGCTAAGCTAAGCTTAATGCAAGCTTACCAGCTGTATCTGTCAGCTTTATACTTTTTTTTTTACAGACATGAGAGTGCTATCAATCTTCTCATATAACTCTCGCGAAAAAAACGTCAAACTATTCCTTTAAAAGAGGCTCGTTGGTTCTTTACCTGGCGAGGTGAAAAAGACAGCTCGTAGGTCTTCGTTGTGGGTGGCTTGGAGGACTTCTCCTGTCACATTCACTAGTCTGCCAGCCACTGGTGGGACCCTCCTGAAGTCCAGGATCCTAAATAAATTGATGAGATTAAAAAGAAAGCTCCAACACAAAGTGTTTCTTGTGTGAGGAAAGTTTCACACAGTCCAAGCTTACATAAATGGAATGTAAATGTAATGTGAGCCCTGTCGAGGTGACGGTACTCTTATCTCTGTCTCCTCACTTCATTTCACAGGAGCCTGCGATATATTTTCACTGATTCTTATCAATGAATGTACCATACTGACAGTCTCCACGCTGTATAATTTAGCTGGCAGTGTTCATACACACTATCAAGAGCTTCTACCTCCCCCGAGGGTCATATTTCAGTCATGTCTCACAAACAGTAATCAAACAACAATCATAGTGTGTGAAGCTGAATGGCTGTTTCTCAGCTCGTCGGCATTCCCCAAATGATTACTTGTGTTGATGATAAGGGTTTGGCAGCCGACGCAGTCACAACAGAGAGAGACAGCACACTGCCACGGATTAAAAACACACCGCCATAAATTAAAAATAGCAGCGATGTTGTCTGCTGTCTGTTTGTGTTGATGACAGATACAGACAAATACATTTTACATCATGAAGACTCGCAGATGCTGAATATATGAGCAGAAATAAGTGTTATAATAATTATAGTGATTGTTTCATTTGTTGACGTGGCACTTTTCCGTCTTGTGTGGTGAAGCAAGGACTTATCATTGCGTGTGGCTTTTTAATGATACTGTCTAACTCAGATGACCAGTTTTCAGAGTGAGTTACCTCACCTCAGCTAATGTGCAATTACAAAAAGATGTGTGTGTGTGTTTGCACTAGTCTCTGGTTTATACTGCTCAGCCGGTTTGGAAATCCTTGGCTGGGTAAACATGTTGCAATGTTTACGAAGGGTGGGTGGTTTATTTGTCCAGAGCTGTAGCTGAAATTGATAACTATTTGTTGGAAAACAAATAGTTATCAATTTCAAAAAATAAAAAATAACTGCATTCATTTTCTGTTCATCAGTGGAATGCTACATGAATGTTTCATCTGCTTCATTAGATTACAACCTAATTTCATCACAACACTCCTCAACACAATAACGCTAGCATCAGCATGCTGACATGCTCACAATGACAATGCAAACATGCTGAGGCAACACTGGTATAATGTTTGCCATCTTCACCATCTTAGTTCAGCAGATTCAGGAGTTACAGTGGGATTTGGCAGCCCTAAGATCAGGTGTAGTCAGGGACAACAACTCTCATTCTGCCACCTACCATCTTACCCAATACCATTCTGAAACGTAACACTCTAAAGTTTCTGTGAAGTTTCCTTAAAGACTTAGCAGTTACTTATTCGAATTTCTATCAGTAACTTTTCAAATGGAAACACTCTTCACATCAGTTTAGACCCACCATGTTTACTTATCAAACAAGATAATATGACAGTTTTAAACCAGGTTTTCCTGTTACTCCTGTTATTTCCTTCTTCTGACAGAAGGACGAACAGTTGTGAGAAACAGTTACCATATGAACAGACAAGCAATGTAGCATTCAAAAAGTCTGGCGCATTTAAGCAGACTTCATGCCTTAACAATGAGGGCAAGACAGCATCAACAGTCTGTTTTTACCTGAATATTTTTTGGTCTAGCTCAGCTGAAAACACATAAATCCCAAATCTGTCAGCACGTTAGCGTTTTGTTCACCACCTGGCCTGTTTGTACTTACTGGCATGCTACCGACAACATTATCTTTACTTTGCCTGTTCAACTGACTTTAGCAGTTAAGATAACGCCAACATGTCCTGCTGTTCTTATAGATGTGAACTAAATTTCCGGTCAGATTTATTTGCTTATTAATTGAAAGTGCGGGAGTGTCGTTCCGCATTGTTCTGGTCCAATGTGACCCCTGAGTGAATTAGTCTGTTAACATTGGCAAGTGAGCACCAAACACAAACCATAGCTGAGTTTGATGGGAATGTTATTAGTTTTGCAGAGATTTTAACCTTATGGGGGTGTTAGAGAAAAAAGTCAGGGGGATCCCCAAAGAAGGATCTATCCTCTAAAACACAATACATGTTTGTACAAAATTTCACAGTAATCCATCCAACAATTGATGAAATATTTAAGTCTGGATCAAAGTGGTGGAGCAGCCGACATAGCTACCCCTGCAGCCACGCCGCTAGCATGACAAGTGTGCTGTATAAATGATGACTAAGCTTTTTATGTGTTGCGCAACCTGTCATAGTTTAAAATATAGGTGTGTTTCACTGCTGGAAGCCATTAATAACTCACTTTGACTTGCTTTTTAACTTCTTGCTTTTAGTTTTACATTTGCCTCACATATTGTGCCTTTACAATTAAAGACCCGTTTGTTGCACTTCAGTATGCAGCACAGCCATAACTGGGCCAATAAAATGACAGATGTGCAACAAAAACTAAAATTACCCCCAAGCACCACAGCAGCATAAATGCACTGAGAGACCACTTAAAACACACAGAGTGTAACGGAGATGGTAGTAAAACAGGAAAAACAATTAAGTGATGGTGTGCATTATGAGTGAGGAGGAGGGCCACACCTGTCCAGGTGGAAGGCAGCAATCTCCGCATTGTGTCTCTGGAAGTCAACAAAGTAGAAGAAGTCTTCTGGAGTCTCCTCATCCCTCTGCTGCCTGACATACACAAACACACACAGTCAAGACACACAGTGATCAAGCTGTCAGTTAGTATATAATCAACGTGACAAATACTATAATTTTGACAGATTCTAGATGATTTAACTTCATGTAAACTAACGATGATATGCCGTGAGATGAGATAATGCGCTGTAATATATTTCATATATGTTTACAATGGATTGCAGAGCCAGAGTGCTATACTTTGATTATGAGACAAAGAGGGCCCCTTGGCACAGACATGCAAATGGCCCCACCACCTCTGCTGTACAGGAGCCAGACACACAGACTTCATAGTTGTTTATCCGCTTTCTTTCTAGTCATTTTGTGTCTCTTAGTGGTTGTTTTGTAGTTATTTTGTCTTTTTGGGGGGTTATTTTTTGAGTCTGTAGGATTTGTGTCTGTTGTTTTGCAAGTCTTTGTTGTCATAATGTGGTATTTTGGTCATTTTGTGTCTCTTTGTGATCTTCTTGTGTAATTTTTTTGTTTTGTGTATCTTTAAGTTGTTTTTTTGTGTCTTCATAGTCATTGGTCATTCTTTGTGGCTCCTAGGCCTGTGTTCGATAGGTCTGTTTTGTAATTCATCCATGGCTGTACTTCACATACTGGTCACTGACATGAAGTCCATTGATGCGGCCTGATATGGACCTGGGTCTGTATCAAACGTGGATTCAGTCCTCACCTCATTGGTTTGAACATGGCTTTGGCGAAGTTTTGCATCTTCAGAGCCAGTTTCAGGTGATGCCCGCTGGGCTTCACAACTACAGCGGAGACACAGAATCAGGGATCATTTACACACTGGTGGAGATCAACCAACTTTATATCACACCTTGCCTATTCAGCATGTAGAAACTTGAATGTTAGCTTGACAAATTAAACGCTGAGTAATTATTTAGTTTCAAACTGCCTGAGAGGCTAATTCAAACTGGAACACTTTCTAGATGTGCCAGTTTCCTGTGATAAAGTAATTAGGGGTTGGTCACACAGCCTGTTCTCTGCTCTCTTGGCAACATGCGTTCCTCTCGCTGTCTGGCTGTATATTATATCACAGCAGTAGGCCAGACTAACCACAAACACGCCTTTGCCCTGCTGCGCTCTGTTGAACTATTAATAGTTAACTATCATATACGGTTTGCAATCGGTACTTTTTCTGGAAATGAATCAAACGGGACCAAACTGTGGTAAACGCTGAACACTGTCGCTCTTTGGTTGCTGAAGTAATGAGAAAGTCTTTTGAGGTTATATTTAAACAGACGGGACAGATTGTTTTGTTGCATTTCTTCTTGGCAGTGAATAATGTTTGTGTGGTCAGCCACTTCACTGTGCTGCTGAGGCACAGACAGGACAAAAAGCAGCATATAGTCGGAAAAGGCAAATAGAATCCTTTGGCTCAGCTGTTAGCCATGAAGCTAAAGTTATGCTAGCAAGATTCAAAGTCAGTAACACAGCGTACGGTTGACAAACAGTAAATATAGTAAGACAGTATGTTTAACAGCAAGACTAGCTAGCTGTCCAGCCATGTCACTGTGGATATCTAGACTTTCACAAACAAATGATACACCATGTGTACAGCCTGATATAGTGAGTTGAATGATATCTTTTTTTACCAGCAAATTCAGAGGGGCAGTGTTCTTCCTGCAGCTTATCTTCTTCCTGTGGTGTTATATTGTGGTGCAACATATCGTAAACAGAGGTTTGGATCGCATCCTTTATGGTTATTTCCAGTCGGTGCATTAACCATACCACACCATATCTGCTAGACTGCAGATTTTTTCTACAATAAAATCTATTAAAGTAGCTTTGTCAGTAATTTCTCCATTAATCATCCATCCATACATTTGCAGCTTTGTCTTGCGTGCTGCTCAGAGGTACAGTAAGAGATTACAGCGTAGGTGGCAGCTGGTGTGTAGGTTGAAGCCTGAAAACGTTGGCTTCCCTCAGAGAACGCAGACATCAGACATTTAATTAAGAACTCTGCCTTTGAACACGAACAAACGCCTGCTTTTTTTTTTTTTTTGCCCCAGAGCAAGTGTCTCACACAGACAGGCAAATCTGGATTTTCGATGCCAAACAAAAAACAAAATCCTCACTATCACAAAGGCAGCAGTGTGTTTGTCTCTGACGGAACCGCCAAGCACAGAGAGAAACAAAAAGAGATGAAACAAAGGGGCTAGTCAGAAATCGAGCATTCACTGTTACACACTGCACATAAAATACAGAGCTACACAACATGATATATGAGATAATGAAGATCAAAAACCAAACAGATGTAGAGGCCCTTTTGACCTTACCTTGAGTACAGTCACATGCGCCTTTCAGGGCCTTCTCATCTTGAGTGTAATCTGTAAGAGATAAAGTTTTATGAGCTCATAACTTAGTATTAAAAGTTTTACATGGACGTTTTAACATCAGTTATTCATCACTACAAGGATATATGGACACAAATCAGCCTCTGGTATCCAGTAAAAGTCAGAAAACTGCTCAATTTATGGCACAAAATATAAGTAAAACCAAATAGTGGCTAAAAAATATAATTTATATACTGACATATAGATTTTTCAAATCCCATCCATCCATCTTTCCATTTCCAATCATCGATCCAACATCCATCCATCCATTCATCATCCAACCAACTATCCATTATCCAATCATCCAACCATCCAATCATCCATCCATCCATCCATCCGTCCGTCCGTCCGTCCGTCCGTCCGTCCATCATTCATCACCTGCACTGACGACTGTCATGCCCTGCATGTCCTTTAGGAGTTGTGGGATAGCTGGCTCATCGCGGGAGTACAAAGCATAGCGGCTTATTCCCAGGTGGAATTTAAGCCAGCTGGCGTTTGGGTCAAAGGTCACTTCATGCTCAGTCACAGTGATGTTGGATGCAGCCGCTGCCTCGCTGTAGAGTTTCATATGTCTGAGGAGTAAAAGCCGGATACAGGTTAACTGTAGGATATGATATAATATTGCAGCAAACATATAATATGTCATTTTGTGCCTCAGATCATGTCATTTAGTTGTGTCAATGATGGAGTTCAGTGACGTAATGATATAGCATGGGATCATTGGAGTTGTCATTACAGTCGGCTTCTAGCTGCTTTAATAGGGAGCTGAATTACTGAATAAAGTACATTGAATTGTTAGGACATTTCTCCAACACTGTTCAGCAGACAGGAGGACCCGTGGGGGCTGCCAGCCAAGCTGCTGCTAACATTTGCTCAGCTGTTTCACTGACAACTTAAGATTGAGACGTTCAGGAGTTATTTTTTCTTGGAGCTGATTTATCCACAGAGGTCTTCTCCTCTTCGACAGTCCGACCCATTAATTAAAACCGTTAAAAACACTGAATAAAGCAGTTTCATGTTAAAAATCAGGGTTTCTCTCATGCTGTGCCATAGGACATCCCAGAGGGGCTCAGCTTGCTTCTCTGATAACTGAAGACTCAGACGTCCAATGACGAAAATCTTTTGCCTTGTTAAAACATATAGTTAAAAATATAAGTGTATTGTAAAAAATATGCCTTAAAACTGGATAGAAAATCTATTTATGCCAACTTCTGACTGACAATCACAACCTGACACATGCACAAAGGTGATATGACACCATTGACTGTTACCTTGATTAAAATAACATATTTCTTTTTTTGAAAATTGCTGGAAACATATGGGAGGATGCAGGTGCACAACCCAACAAAAATATATAACACAGATCTAGTTGTTTTCAGACATTTTAATGCGGGAAAGTTGCATTTTATATACCTCTATTTACCCTGCAGAACAGTAGTGAATGCCAGCTTACATAAACAACTGTGAGGTAGCTGCCTGAAAGAGACCAAGGTTCTTGTTGTGCTGCTGCTAAACTTGGAGTGCCAGGCTTAAAAAACCCTCTGCTTGGGAATCACTTCTTACAGCATTTTGCAAAGGCAGTGTTTTATTTTGGAAAAGACCACAGATTTGAAGCGGTACTTGGTGCCAGAAATCCGCGGCGCAGTGCATTCAACAGGTTTTCTCAGCAGCAGCTCTTGCAAGAATGTGTTTGAAATGAAAGAGGATATGAGGAACATAGGGCTGTTGAATTTATTATGCACACTGTTTCATGACCTGTTTTTATTTTCCTATTTCCCTCTGTGGCCCAATCTTTCATTCACATATAGAATTTTATTAGCTGTCTTATGGGCTCTTTATTGTTTTTTTTAAACAGCAGTTATAATAACATTTTGGATTTCCGCCTCCTCCTCTCCTCTCTGTCTTACTTGCAGCCTGAGCAACAATAATCTGAAACCAAAACAAATAAGTCTGTGGTGAGAGCTGCACCACATCGCCAGAGCTGACCGCACTGAGTGGGACGGTCATCTCCCAACCAAAACAAACTCCAGCACGGGTTGCATGAAGTGCAGAGATAATGGAGCAAAGGGCTAAAAATATGAGCCATCAGTCAGGCAGTGAGCTGGAGTGACACATCAAGGTAATCAGGACAATGTACAAGTGCAGACCACAGAGCGTAGAGCCACACACAAATAAGATAGTAAAGAGGAAGTGGATAATGTTTCAAATGTCATGCCAGTATGAACAAACAGGTTGACCTGGAAATGTATTTTAAACTAATTCCCCTTTTCCGCATGCAATAAAACCGGATTTCACTGTTCATTTTAAGAGGCAAAAAGCTCTCTTAGGTGTGTTTATTGCAGTGTTGAGATGCAAGATTTTGCAAGTCTTAAACAAGCCCTTGGGCTATCCATTGTTTTTGTGAAGGCAGGGAGAGAGAGAGGAGACCGATTGCTCATATTTCTTCTTATTTTCCACCATGAGAGCCCAAAATCTGTATCTCTCAGAGGGAGTGCACTGTGTCAGCATAGACAGACAGCCTCACAAGCCAAAGACAGCTCCGGCTCCCACAGATTAAGATGAGCTTTAGCAGTTTTTAAATCCTTGTTTACTTTTAAAGAGAGCGTTCCAGACGCCAGCTCTCAGGATGACATGTTTGCGATTGTTTTCTTCCCCCAGCCCACTCGACACTGGACTTTTATGACGCACAGAATTGTCTACACATCCTGACGTCTGTCTGTGGGTGTACATCTGTTATCATGAACACATGCACAAGCTTGTTTATGTGCATGGATACGTGTTTGTGCGCGTCTGTGGTGGGTTTGCCCGTGATGTCGGTGACCCTGCCCCGTGACCACAGTCAAGCCCCGACGCGTCCTCTCACAGTGACAGAACAACCTCCCTTCTTTCACAATAAAGTTACAGCAACAACCTATGTTTAGATCATTGTCAGCCATTGCAAAATCATTTTCATTGTGGAGAAAATCTAAATCCGATTTTTAAATAACAGTAACTGACCTTTCCCAGCGTGACACCTTCCTCCTGTAGTAGTCCATCAGCTGCTCCGCCTGTAGCAGCCTCTCCTCCGGTCCCAGCGCCGGAGTCTGGATGTTGTACAGAGGGTGAGCAAACAGCCTCCCCAGCTTTGAGCCCTCATCAGCGGGCTCAGATGTGGTTCCATCCAGGGGCGGCATAGAAGTCCAGTTGGACAGCTGCGGGGTGGCGAGCCCCCCGTGCCTGGGGAGGAGGCTGAGGTTGTTGGCACCACATGGGCAAAAGTGTCCGGACCCCTGCCCCACGCCTCGCAGCTTTGGCAGGAGGATAAAGTAGAGGTCAGCTGAGAAGATGGCCGTGAGGGTCGCTGCTAAGAAGAGACGATCTCTCCTCATTTTTAGAACAGATAGTTAAAAATGTAGAAAGCTAAAGAAAGCGTGAGATTGTGCTGCTCCAGAGAGTGCGAGGCATCACTTGAAGGTTGCCTCCAGTCTCCCACACAGCCGGCCAAGCAGAGGCGAGAGCTAATCAGTCAGAGGTTGGTCCAAGTCTGTCTCTTTCTCTTCTCTATCTGTGTGTTTCAGTCTGTTCCTTCCAGCCTCACTTCTTCTTCTTCTTCTTCTCCTCCTCCTCCACCTCCTCCTCCTCCCTTGGCAGCGACTGAAGAAAGAGCCGAGCCGAGAGCGAGCATGTGTTTGCAACAGTCACTGACAGTTTGGCTGCTTCCAGGGACCTGCTGCTCCGAGGACAAGAGAGCGAGACCGCGCGTGTGCGTGCGTGTGCGTGCGTGTGTATGTAAGAGAGAGAGAGAGAATCGAGTCTGTGTGTACACATTGGGTGTGTAGGTGCAGGTGTGTACACAAACATCAAATGACAGTTTGGTAGATTAAGTGCAATGAGGGTGTAGTAACCACTCAGTCTCTCATACACATAAAGCAGAAGTCCTTGGGAGCAGGAAGGGGTGGAGACACAGTTTTTCTTCTTGTCACAGCAGATTTGAATGAAACCATGTCCAGCCGGCGCATCCACTCTGATGCAATGCGTGTGTGTGTACAATCGCAGGTCCAAGTCCAGTTTCATTCACGTGTGTGTGTTTAAATTGGCTGCTTTCATCCCCAATTTTCTGGCAGGAAGATTGTCAAAGGTGTAAATGTGTGTGACTTGCCTTGACGTCCCAGGAAGGCGTGGAGACGTGATCCCCTTCCCTCTGTCATCTTCTAGTCTCCTCCTCGTTAAGCAAAGTCCGCTTTCACTTCTCCTTCATCGCATCTAATCTCTTCTCCTCCTCCCCTCCCGTGCTCCGTATCATCCCCGACTTTCATCCTCTCTGCTCCTCTGCCATCTTTTCTACGTCTCTCCTTGCTTCTCCTTTCCCTTTCTCCTCTCTTTTCTCTTGCCTTTTTCGCCACAGACCTCTGGCTTGTTTCGCTCCAGGCAAAAAATTCCCAGCTGCACTTTCCTTCCTGCTGCAGTTCCCACACATGAATCCCTCGCTATTCTCCCTGTCACGCTGATCTACAGAGAGACGCAAGTTCAGAAAAAGGCAGCGCTGGAAAAAAAAAAAAAAAGTTCTTGCACAACTTTAAAGGAGGAAACACGCAGAGAAAAATAACACCACCCCTCGTTCACAGGCCACCTTTTCTTTACTCTCTCCCTCTCTGATTCCTGTGAAAACATACAGTGTATAAATTACGATCGCTGCTTGTTGCCCGTTACAGCTCTAAAAGCCCTAAGCAGCTTTATGCCGAAATTATGAAGACCTCACAGGGCATTTCCCAGCCTGCATCTGCACTGTTGGAACATCTGTCGTCTGTTTGGGTGTGTGTGTGTGTTATGTGTATGTCTGGCAGAATTACGCATAAGTGTCTAGGAGTTTACCTCCAGGGTGTTTTATCCTCTCTGAAGAGAGAACAGACCAGCAGAAGTCTTTGCCGATGTTGGAAATTAGTGAAAGGAATCTTTAACCTGCCATTTAGCCAGATTGTAAAAGAGCTCCTGTTTTGCCTCCACACACACACACACACACCGAATGCACACACACACACACACACACACACAGAGGCTAAGTGGATGACTGTCTCCTGTAAGTTACAAAAACAAAAAGAGATGCTTTTGTTGTGGTTTTGACCCAAATGCATAATGTAAAAATATCACATTTTTCACAGCTAAATGAGATTTCCATTTTATGTTTCTGTCAGTTGTACATGGTCTCTTTTCAAACTGACTTTTATGTTAGAAAATCCTCTTTCATGGACAAAAAAACTGAGAAATGTTTGAATTAGTCACATAGTTTTTATTCTGCCGCACAAAAATGGCAAGGTAAAAATAATTACCTTTGGTTGGAATCACTGAATGTCAAACTTTCTGTGCTTATCAGTAGACAGAAGATATTGCTGACAGCACAACACATTTCAGTAATGCTATGTTGCCTGCGGAGGCAAAACTGCAGTCTCGATGACTTGCCCTGTGTGTCCCAGCTGTGTCTGTTTGTATTTATCCCAGAGAAACAAACTGGAGAAAGGGCTCGGCGCTGGCTTCCACCCCCGCTAAAACATCCAGACCGGTGCTTAAAATAACCCGTTTTTTAAGGATGAGCAGGCAAGCGCACGCAGAGAAGTTGCAAAATTGAATATGGAAAGAAAACAAGCAAATATAGGGCATCGAGTGTTGCGTCATGAATTTGTGCAACTCAGCAGACCATTATGTACTTATGTGCAGGGCTGAGTTGAGATAACATGGTGAGATGGCTCAAATGTCTGTTCGTCTGAATGACCCAGAAGTCTCAAATTTCAGGAAATGTCACACTGCTGATAAAAAAAGCAGCAGTTCGCCATTTTTGTAGAAACCCTTAGCTTAATGTAGCATGAACTGGAAATGGGGAAACAGCTAGCCTGGCTCTGTCTAAAGGTCTCAATAAACAGATCTGTATATGAATACACAATATGTAGGCAAAGGGAACATACTTTGGTTTTAGCGTTTTAAGCGTTCTCGTTTCTATTTGTAGTCAGTTTGTAGTCTGTATAGTAATGACCAATCGTGTTTGAGTAGGCGTTTGGTTGCATGTAGGTCAACAATCCACGTTAAAAAGACGTGGAACACATCGGGTGATTTACAGTCTTTTTACTTTTTAGTTATCTAACGTAGCCAACTTAGCTAAACTGGCTACTCAACTTGTTAACTGGACTGTGAACAATGCCAGGTGCACTGAAGTCTTGTACCCCTAAATGTTCTGTACTGGACTACTTCTTTGGTGCCAGGCCAACAGGTACAGCCAGTTAGCTTAAAGTTAGCGAGCTTGGCATAGACACTTAAACAAACAAGTTTATTGTGTCAATTAGGGAGTTTTAGAGATGTTGTAAGGCAGATTTTTCCCTTTGAATGAAGCCATATTCTTCCATTTCCTGTCTCTATGCTGAGCTAAGCTGTCAGACTGCTGACTGTCTCTCAAATTTGCAAAGTGAGTGATTTTTAGTCTTCTTTTAGTCTACTTTTAAAACCCAGAGGCATTTTGTGACTAAGTTGAATGGGATTTATATTCTTTTAAACTGTTGTTTTGTTGGCCCTGCCATAGACTGGCGTCCTGTCCAGGGTGTACCCCGTCTCTCGCCCAATGCTGCTGGGATAAGCTCCAGCCCCCCGTGACCCGGGTTAACCCGGATAAGCAGTTACAGAAGATGAATGAATGAATGTTGTTTTGCTGTGAGTACTTTCACATAGATTGGTGTGCAAAACGTCCAACAATGGTCCAACAAAGACAGACCTGTTAAATATTTTAATAACATCCTGTATTACATTACAGAGGACAGGGAAATTATAAAGCCAAGGAACTCAAAGACAACGTGTGGCTTAGAGAGTTTACTTTTGGATGTGGAGATGTTAGCATGGCAACAGTGCCATGGCATGTTATGCTAATTTAAGCTTGCTTTAATCAAACATAGGAGGCACTCTGTGTACCTTTGTACCTGTAGCAAATTAAAATTGTCGCGTTGTTCATTTGTCATACCCTGCTGTACAAAGGACTTAACTCTCAAAGATATTTCTATAAAGAAGAGATGAGTAAGAGACGGACAAAACATCAGAAAATTAGTTTGGAATAAATAAAACAGAAATAAGCTTAAAGCAGTGTGGGGCCGTGTGTATCACAGGATAATACTAGCAGCACAGTATTCATATGACAAATTTAAACAGACTCATTCAATTTGCAGTTTTCAAGATGACTTTATGATACAAGGAAGGCAGAGAAAACAGCACTCATGTTTGCATCCTCATATATATCTGACTGGACAGGTAGGGAGCCCCCTTTCCATGCACATGCTGTGAACTGAGCCTTTTGCTGCTTGTCAAACTCTGACTCCACAACCAGGGGATTATGGGTAAATCCTCAGTGGAGGCATCTCCTGCAAAAGGAATATGAGTAAAAACTAGGAAAATTAAGAACAGACCTTTTAGCTCCAGGTTCAGGGAACTTTTTTCATAAAGATGGAGCAGAGTTTACAGATGGGCATCGTGGAGGCATTTCTAACATTCTTCCTTCAATAAACATCTAAAGCAATCAGATGAGTCAATGGAAGCCTTTTTAACTCATTTCTGACCTCTCAGCAGTCAGTCGACTTAAATTGGCAGCTACAGGAATGCACAGACCGTAAATGCACAGTGTGGGAGCACAACACACAATATAAAGAGCCAAGGTCAGTAAGGAGAAGCAAACAGAGAGAGGATGAAGAAGCTCAACTGAGGGAGAAAATAAGAGAAAGAAAGATATAGAGGAGTTAAGATAAAACAAGAAAAAGCTGGAGAAGACATGCATGCAAACACTGAAATGAAAGAAATCACATTGTTCCCATCAGTGTCCAAAATAGAATAGCAGTACTCCTCTATTTCGTCTTTTATCCCTCTTTCATTATCCCTTCCCATCAATTTCACATTTCTGGACAGTTCAGCCTGAGCATGGAGCGCGACAGCCACAGCGGGGACAAAAGGAAGTGGAGCTGCGCCATCACATTCCTCCAGAATTGATCGAGCCTTTTATAGTTGCTTGTGCTGACCAGTATATTTATACTAGATGTCCACAAACCCAGATAATAAACACTTCCACTATAGAGTATTTACATTATACATTAAAAATGGCACTGTGTAGTACAGTTTATTGATCACTGGGGGGGAAATCATTACACCAGCAAAGTGCAGACCATTTTGAAAATTAAAGAGAGACTATAACTTTTCCTGAATAGCAGCCACTTCAAGTCCCAATAACAGCATAATGGAAAGCTAAAATGAAAATGATAAAATATGGCTTTGAAGTACCACAAGTAGCAAAAAATGATGTAGTCAGCAAACTGACTAGCTCAATATATGTAATGTTTGCTAACATTAGCCACACCAAGCTACTGGCCAGACTGTTCACAAATGTTTGCTTTCTTTCAACATATGAAGTAGTTTAAGGAATAGTTGGGAATGTCGGGAAATTTGGTTTTTGGCTTTTTTTTGCAAAGTGTCGGTCTCTCGATTGTGAAGCTCACCAGTAGCTTTAGCTCAACATAAAGACTGGAAAGGGCAAAAGAAGTATCCTGGATCTACCTGGCGAACAACATCTACTAACAGAAACCTTTTGTGTCTTTTCTTCACAGTGATGACAGTCATTGTTGTTGGGGTTTGTGTCCTTTGTTGGAGAACAAAAGAATCCAGACACCATTTATTTAGAGGCTGAGATGAGACATGCTGTTGCATTCTCCATTAAAGTCACTTCAACATGCACAAATGAACAACGTCCATCTGTGGCATACGTGGTCCCAACACTGTGATGCCAGTAAATACAATAATCTGGCACACACTTCATAGTTTGTACAAGATATGTGTTGATGAGTGGATATTCTAGTTGGAGGACTGTGATAGCTCTGGACAGAGCCTGGAAAACTGTTTCCAGACTAAGCTAAGCTAATTGGCTGCAGGCTGTAGCTTCATATTTACCAGAAAAACATAACAGCATATCGATCCTTTCATCCAAACTCTTTATTTATAGCCTGGAAACCAGATGTATCTGCCGAGCTCATTTGTATTTGCCTTGGCAGATGAATCTGGTCACTCTCCCATTCAGACTGATTTCCAGGCAGCCTGGCCCTCACTGGCCCATTAGTGGGTTTAATAGGGTGACTGACTGTCCAGCGCTACTAACGAAAACTTGGATCAAACTGTCAAACAATACGAATCAAGTTTCTGTTACTGCGTTGCCTGATTCTTGTCTGATTTCAGAAATAATTTTAATGTACTGTTTACCTGTTATTTGAGAAGGTTTGTGACTCTGCCGCCATATTTGTCCTTGACCAAGAATCGCCCAAACCTACATGTGCTATGCCACATGCTTTGTTGCACCAACTGATTCAAGCTTCAACATTTCATTGGTCTGATTGGTTGGGGTTCATATTTGGTGGCTCTGATTGTTTATAGGTCTATTCAGAGACATTTTTGGCTGCAATATTCCCTTTGGAAATAAAAAATGAACTCCAGGTCCCAGACTAATACCCATTTCCCTATACGTCTGGCAACGTCAGGCTAATTTATTTCAGTTCAGTTGGTGAATTTGTTAATCATTTTTTATATTTTTGAACAACAGAGAAGTGAAATGAAAAAGTTAGATGGATTATTTGTTATTGCAGTGACTGGTATATATCAAGCCAAGGAATGATGCAAGAATAGGATTCAGTAATCAGTGTGAAAGTCACCTGCAGGACTCAAGTCTGATGGGGCGAAAAACAGCCAATCAACAATGATTGCAGTATCGGATGTCATCAAACAGTTGTCTCCTCTCTTGACACGAAGCTACCGGTTGGCAATAGTCTTCACACAGATGCTGGCACACACAGATGATGGATGGTTGGTTGGATGGACGGAGGGAAGGAAAGGAGACAATCTAGATGAGAATGACAAGTGTTTGCACTCGTCAGGTGCTGTGTTTGCAGGTTACCATGGGTTGCTGAGGTTGCTCATTCTCTGGTGGGCTGGTGGAAGAGCCTGAAGTGGACAACAGGAGACAACATTAGTTAATGTGTGTGTGTGTGTACATATCTGCGTCTGCTTGGGTGTGGTTACTGAGAAAGCACAGCTAATCGCTTATTTTGGCAAGTCCTGAGTAACGCGCAGACAGTGAAAGGAAAGTGGAGGAAACGTCTTGCAGATACACACACACACACAAACCTTGAGCATTTGCGCACTTAATTTTTTTTTTTTTAAACAATCTGGCTTGTGTCTCTGGAGCAGAACATTGCCCAAATGTTCCCGAGCCGAGCTCCAGACTTCAGAGAAGGAGAATGTGAAGAATGCTCTGACGCTTCTCTTCATAACGTGGTGAAATTGGACATGATTTAATCAGAGTATCAGGTTTAATTCGCTTGGAAGGCCATCCTGACCTGTATGTTAAAACCCTCTCTGCAGCTGCAGCTACACACACCCGTACACATGTGTAGAGGGAATCTGAGGGAAGTGGTAATTACTGCATGGGACATTCCCAGTGCACAGCCAAATATGAATGGAGATGGCCTGGGTCAGGGAGAGGCCATCTTTGTGCGTGTGTGTACAGCACCTACAAACACCTGTTTGCACTGAATGATTACCGTCAGAACAGCATTCTTCCTGTGAAGTTTGACCCCTGTAGACGGGATCAGGTACTTGACTTTTGACCTTGTTGAGCCCCGCTTGGTCACCTTCAGTCCTCTCCCCCAAGTCTTCTGTCAGTTTCTCTTGTGTCCTTCTGTAGATGTCGGAAGCAAAACATATCGTTCTTTGCTGCAGCAAATAGACTTGTGCAAACACACAGCTGTTTACTTTAGATTAGACAGGTTTCCCAATTTTGTTCATGTCACTGAACTAAACAGGATCAGTGATCTCTGCTGTGTGATATTCTGTCCCAGAGTCTGATATCTGTTTGAGCATTTGTTGTTCGTTTTGATTCATACCAGAACTGTTGCTATTTTCCATTTCTGCAATGTAATTGGCCTGTACTCGGGTACTCTGTGTGCTCCTTCTGTGTGAATGTGTGTGTGTTATTGTGAGTGTGTGAGTGTGTGTGTGTGTATTTTAGGACTGCTTTCTCTGGTGAATTTAAACTGACTGATTATAATTTCAACATATGAAATGTTACACTGATTAGCTCTTTAAAATATGTGAGTGGTTCAAGACCGTTGTGGCAAGATGAGACTTTATAAGCAAATGCTTGGCAGACTCGCAGTTGATGACAAAACCTTGTGCAATGATGCATAATTGGAATTCTTTGATGCAATGTTGGGATGTTTACACTTGCTAATGCACTATAAAAACGTGTGGTAGTATAAAATATTTACGCGTACTGTATCGAACACATTGCAGTTTAACAAATAAAATATACATGTTACATGTTTTTGATACATGTTTTTCTTGGTCTTGTCGGTCGCCCCCAGCCCCTGACATCAGCAGTTCTTGGTTCAAGACCAGAAAAATGCTGATGGCCATCCTAGACCAGTTTTCCTGGCCCAGAGCTGGTTCTCTGGCAGTTGAAACACAAAGAACTGGTTTGAGATTAGGCACCGGCTCCAAACCGGCCTTTGAACTGCCTTGGTGGAAAAGGGGTATTGGAGGCACAGCGCTGGTATGGCAAAAAAAAAAATCTGAATTATACAACAGTTATGCAAGAGCTACAGCAGAGACGCTGAAATGTTGTTGTGGAGGGACGACCAATCAGACACCACAGAGCCAGTGACAGACAGAATGAGACGAGCAGGGCAGAGACGTTGATGAAAACAACATAATTAACTTTCAAACCACAAATTTTTTGTCTCTCACACTCCCATGTAACTGAGCAAATGCTGATTCTGTCTTTCACTTCACTGCACTTTCTAGTCCTCTTAAATTAAATTTGTTCTCTTCGTTATGGTTCATGTTTCAGACAAAAATACAGTTCAGCTCAGAGCAGACCTGGGCCAAGCCCGAGTTTATGACCTTTAACCAAACTGAAGTTTCTATTAAAGACTCAAACGTCTGTGGAAACATCGAGGGAAGTTCCTTTTGGAGGAAGCACTCAACCATGACGTATTCCTCTATATTAGATTTGGCACAAACCGTTCACCACCGACAACAGCACTTGTTTGGACATCTCCTGTATACCCTGCTATGTGTTGGCAGAATTAAATGATTAAATCCTGAAAAGGCTGCCATGTTTACACACGTCATCCTCAAAATTTGGACTGTATGATCCATTATGCTTTATGGACAGCATGTGTGCATCTACAGCGACACACAGAGTCGATCTGTTAACCCTCACCGGGTTCAGAAAATTAGGAAAAGTTACCCACCGTTTAATTGTTCTTAAATTTTGGTATTTGTAAGTTCCCTACTACTGCGATGTTGGTTCATGTATTGTGGATTTAACGCCACCAACAGGCAACATATGCAGTTAAATCATCAATTTGTTCTAGTCATAAATGAGAAATAGAATAAATAGTTGATTATTAATAATCAATTGCGAAAGTGTTTTAGGTCTTAGAACTTTATAATATGACTTCCATGCTCAGTTACACTATACTTTGGGTTAACTGGTACACAGATTTGGTGCTAAATGCACACATTTTTACCTCAAAATTCCAAAATAACACAATAAAACCTTGAGGAACAGCACAAAAAAATTAATTCTATCATTTGTAGTCAAAAGCTTTTGACATTTTGGAGATTTCTGGAAGGATTGTGTTATTTGGCAATTGGATGGGAAGCACTGGGAACTGCTTATAAACCCCCTTATTATCAAAATACAGAAAAAAGACCTAAATCCTCTGAATGCTCCAGGTCTGTAGTTTGTTGTTGTAAAGTGTCATGATGCTGTGATTATAGAGGTCTAGAGGTCACAGTGGGCCATTTTATACTGTAAGTTTTCAAAAAGTTGAGGCTCATTGAATCTAATTGCGTCTCAGCTTTCCGGTCATGCCCAATTTATACAATTGCAAGATGGTACGTTGGTCGGGCCGTCAGAGTGTTATGAGGTTTATCATTTGGTCACGGTTTTCATTTTTCCTGCTATTTGACATATTCTTCAGATGTAGCAGAGACGAGCTCATGATCCTCACCTCTTGTAAGTAGCTGGCTCAGTTATATTCCAAATCACTTCCTCCCCGAAATAACCCACGTGATCTCCATCCTTTGTCCACAGTCCAGCAGAGCCATCAGCTGAAGCTGTGAGGACGAACAGTCTGTCAGCCACCTCGAGGACTTCCACACTCACTAATGCTCTCTGATGAGCCTTCCAACACTGCAGCACAGGAGGCGGCTCACAAACTGGCTGTGTGGAGAGAGAACAGGTATGTGTGGATAAAGAGTACAGCACGCACTTGATCTTTTATTTATTTACACCCGACCCACTTTGTGTTGGATGTCCATTGCATAGTCACTGATGTTCCACATCTGAAGCCAGCCCGTTGTGTCTCCAGAGACCAGGATGGTGTTTTTAGTCTGATCTGAGGTCAGGCTCAGCACACGCTCACCTGGCTGCTCTGGAGCATAAAACTGGCCTGGAATGAGAAGGGAAAAACTGAATTGACACAGTTTTCCAAACATAAAATCTAGTTGAATTTTCATTTTTACAACGTAGCATTCGGCCCCTGAAGGTCTACAAGTTTCACGCAAGTAAATCTGCCACTTTTGAGAATGCTGTCTTGACTTAAATGACAGATGTCCTTCTGAGATAAATTGTTAGCCTTAAATGTTATGTCACACATCTCCCTGTTATGTCACGCTAGCAAATTCCTCCCTGCTACAAAAAGCATGGACGCATATACAGACCTGAGCACACATATAAATGCACACTGGCTTTCTCGTACACCCATGCACGCTCGTACACACATGCAGCGGTCACAGTGCATGAATCCCACACCACTAAACACAGACGGGATCTGGAAAGAGACATAGTTGTGGTCTGCCAGGAATGGTACAGGCGGGAGGCCAAGTCGACAGTTCAGCCTCACTGTCACTGCTCTGGCTGTTTGTAAATCCATCTTACAGGAGGATCATTAAAACTGACAGCTGCTTGTCAATTGCTTGTACATTTTAGTGCTTCCATCTCCCTCATACTGTGTGACTTTTATTCTAAATTCACTTCTTTATACTTTTGCATCCAGTTCTTGTGAATAGTACTCCTTCCCACTCACCATAAGTATGCGTCTGTCCAGTGATGCTCCAAAAGCAGAGACAGCCGGCCTGCGATGAGAGCAGGACAGCTCTGTTTCTCAACTTTCTGTTGCCGGCCCGATGCTGCAGGAACAAGAGGCTGTCCACAGGGGGCAGCGCTCTAGATGCACACAAGCAGAGGAAAAAAACAAACAGGCTACAACAATGGATACCACCCACTAAAGATGCAGTATTCTTGACAAGAATAAAAAATGCTCACCACCAGACTAAAAAGCAAGTTCTGCCAAAAAGTGCTTGCAGGGTTGTGAGATAATTAATAGTGTAGGAAAGAAAACACAAAGTTCTGCTACATGTTTGTTATTTTGCCTTTTTCTTTTTATCTTTGCTTTTTTTTATGGGAGCCACAAGCCAAACACTCGGGAACAACCGGTTTAATCTTTAAGAATGCATCGTATGTCCTAGGAATATGATATGTTTTTAATGCAGTACAGTATTTTGCTCCGAGGTTTAGTGCAGTTGAAGTATAAGATAGCATAAAATGGAAATACTGAAGCAAACTGCAAGTGCCTCAGACAGATACTTAAAGCTGGGGTAGGAGGTTTTATTTTAGTGTTAATGGGGGAAAGAATCGCGGAAAGGGGAGTGGTTGTTTCACAGATTGAGCATGATGTCTTCAGATGGACAGGTTAGGAAAGTGGATGTGTAATTCTTTGTTTTTTTAATAGTTATGGGAAAAAGATGGGATTGGCAGATTGCGCTATAGGCATCCATATGGGACCTGAAAAAGTGGTATTTTCCTACGTTAAGCACAGTACAGTCTGTCATCAGTATTGTATTTTCCACCACTGCCTGGACTTCTGCATCTTTGCTATCTGTACATCACGGCTGTGTTTTCTCACCCCCTCTGTGTCGGTCTCTGAAGGTGAAGTACCGGTCCTTGTGTCTCCAGTCTCCAGATAATGACCTCTCCGTCATGGCTCGCTGTGGCAACAACCCCCAGAGCAGAGCACTGACACACAGCCACGATGTCGGATGTGTGGACACCGCTGGACTTCCACGACAGGTCCGCTTTTACATACAAATCCTATGCAAGGTATATAAACAGATGTACACATTAGACAACAGGAAAGCTTTCACTGTGGTATTTATTGCAAAAAAAGTAAACATTTGTCTACAAAATGCCACTTTTTTGCAGTTCTGTGCTAACATAGAAAAGGTTTTCAGGCTCCACTGCGTTTGTGACCTTGTTGGCTGAAATTGTGAAACTCTCTGCACAGCACTTCCCACTGTGACAGTTTACAAATGGTCTGAAATAACATGTAATTGTTTGTGTTGCCTTGTGGAAAGCAGCTCTATTTCCCTCTCTGGTTTACTGATTTTGTTTACACCTCTGGGCTACAGTGTTGAGGTCATTTCTTTATAATGGATCTGGAAGCTCAGCATGGTGGACGTCGGAGGAATACCGGTGCAGATGACTCGCATGGCTGAGACGTCTTTGATCTCACCAGGTGCGTGTGTAAATGTTGTTGACGTCATTCGGTGTTATCATCCACCCCATAAAAAACAGCCCTCGCTTTCTTTCACTGCCTTAAAATGTTTTCTCAAAAACCTGGCTCTGCCGACACGGGGGGGCTTAACAATGAGAAACATTATGAGGGAAAAGCAGGACGGAGAATTCGCTGGAGAAGCATGAATACTGAATGTTACTACTGTAGTCGGGGGATGAATCCAACCACAGAGCAGATGTAGTTAGAGGTTGAGAGGTAAAATGTAACACAAGAATTTGAGGTGTAAAAATCTGCACATTACAGTTCATATTGGTGTTTGTCCTGGCACTGGCACGGCTTTACTCCTTCAGACCTGAGTGTCAGCGTGTATAAATGTGTAGGTGGATGTGGTGAATCTTTTTTACGCTCTAAAATGTTTAACACATTTATTTTACTGGCAATAAAAAGCCATAAATGTCTAATATAAAGACATCACCGCTCCAGCTACATATTTATTGGATTTAATCAAAAACATTTTGTGCCACTAACGCCGGAAATATTTTCTGAGGCTGAGCTAAACGACTTAAGCTCAAACTGTTGTCAACAGTGTTTTAAGTCTGCACCAGATTAGTCTCTATGGTGACAGTTGTTTGTGTGGGACGCATCATCCAGCACATCTGGGGAAGAACTTGTGAACAAGCAGAAGCTTTAATGCTGTGATTTTCTGTTTCAGTAGCTGGTGCCTCTGTTTGTCCGTCCAGTAGGACACAGTTATTCTTCCATTTTACTGGGAGAAACATGACAAATTATTTCCTGTGTAGCAGAGCATTCTCCCCTGAAAAGACCCATCAGACCTGGGCACATGTTTTGTGTGTGTGTCCTTTCAGTTGTCAACATTTGAAATGTGCAAAAAAGAAATGCAAATTCAGGGGCATTTCAATCAGACCGGGACCTTCAGCGTGCATTGGGGCGGTTTGCAGCCCAGTGTGAAGCGTTGTGAAGTCTGAGGCCACGGTTCTCTATTGGAAAATGGCGGACTGCCCCCTGTTGCTGCCCAGAACGAGGGAGTTCAAGTATCTCTCTCCTTGTTCACGGCTGAGGGTAATTAGAGAGGGCAGTGAATCACCGCTTACTCCATGTGTGAAACTGTTTTCAATTCAAGGCTACTTTAATTTTACCTTTGCAGCTGTGATGTCGTACTGAGTGACCCGCTGGCTCCAGCCCACAGCCAGCAGCTGGTTGTCATGGAGACAGGTCAACCCGGTGACCTCGGAGTTGGTGACGGGCTCCAGTTTGTGCAAGTTGAGGCCATTTAGTAAGTTCCACACCTGCTTGGGGAATGATCTCATTCAGAAAGTCTTTTAACTGTCATACGTGTTAAATAAATATGTACATGCACTCACAAATCGTGTTATATTCACTGATAGTGAGAAGTGGTGTTAAACCTTAATAGTGCCGTTGCGAGCCCCAGTGATCAGTCGTCTGTGGGAGGAGTCTAGAGCCATGCAGGTGAGCTCATCCTCTCCATGAGCGTTTAAGATCTGAAGCCGCCTCCTCCCGGTCTCCACGTCCCACAGAGACACGGATGAGTCGACATGTCCAGTCGCCACCTGCCTCAGAGCGGGGCTGTACAGAGCACAGGAGAGGGCAGCACCACTCTGAATGTTTGGCTCCCTTCCTTCATCTGTCAACCATCCACCCCCTCCTGTTCTTGTTTCTGCCAGGTTGAGCACTGCTAGGTAGTCTTTGCATCCCACCACTAAATGAGCCTGTGTCTGCTCAGGAAGAGGAGGGCTCAGCAACAGGAAGGGGAAGCTGCCGTGTTCGGGGATTCGGCCTGGCTGCTGGCACGGGAACTGCAGGCGAACTGTTTTCAGACAGTGCTGGCTGGAAATGTCCCAAACTCTCAGCTCCTGAAGGTGACAACAAATCCCAAACGTGATTGTATATGATAAACAATATACATTTTTTTTATGTTTTTTGTTCAGGGCAGGTCTCTATTTTAACCCTCATCTCTAATCACTGCAGCATCAATTATAGTTTTTTCTTCCATTGCTCACCTTCATTTTGTGTCATCACCACACAAAAATAATGTTTGCAAGGACATTTAAATATATATTTTTTAAATAAAATGTTTTAATTAGTAACCCAAAAAATTAACATTACACATAAAGTTAACATTTTCCTTTAACAACCTGACAGTGTAGAATTTATTGCTGAATATGTCTGTTTGTCACCAGTGTGCAAAATACACACAGGAATAATTCAAAGACATTAATCAAATATTGGACATGTGAATTGCAAAATAGTCTAATATTTTAGAATGTGTTTTTAAGTCAGTTTTTCATTATTCCATTACATGTGTTATTATGATTTTTTTTTCTATTTAGCATACATATGCATTATTGCATTACATTATTTTAACAGCCTCATAACCTCAAAGCAAGCAAAGTTTCACTGTGATCTCTGGCGCCCCCTGGGTGGGGCCCACGCCTCAGGTTGGGAACCCCTGACTTACAGCATCTCTGGAGTAGCTGAAGATCTGCCCGACAGATTGGTAGATTGCAACATCCAGCACAGCGGTGCGGTGACCCAGCAGCGTCGCTACGGGACGTGTGGTCACAAACCGAGTCCACAGTCTGACTGCTCGGTCACAACCTCCTGTGACCAACAGCTGCAGAGACGCATTGTAGTCAAAACACTTCGCTCCCTGAAACGAGACAAAACAGATGCTCACTTCTAATGCCACAAATGAAGTCAGCTGGTCTCGTTATTTTAGAGCTGGGGATTTTTAAGGGTGGCTTCACTGTTAACATGTCCAGACAGTTAATTGGAGTATAAAATTAGTGTGTTCATTAAAAAAAAAGCCATTGTGAAAAACAGGAAGCATCACCACCCAGTTTAATAACTCCACAGTCTGTCTGAGCAGAAGTCAAATTTAGAAATAACTTGGCTCACATCTCATATTTGTTCTTCTTGATAAAACTAAATAGGAATATTCCACTGAAAGAGTTATGTAGTTTTTGCATGTGCCACATAAGGACATTCATAGATTTACAAACAATGATAATGGTGTGAAAGTTAATCTTCAAACCTTGACACACTCAGCTGGGTCAGGGTCACCCAGACCAGAGCACCGTGACCTCCATCTGACCTCGATCCACATCAAAAGTGGATAACAACAAAAATCATTACTCTGCCTTCCTGTTCTTTTTAGGTTTTTTTCTCATGTTCCTGCTAAAGAAGGAATAAATGACCAGGAATATAACCACAATATGAGAGTTCTTCTGAGGCCACAGAGAGACAAAAAACCTTAAAGGCTTAAACCTGACTGTCAACAATTGAAGCAGTCTTTATGCAAGTTAAACAAAGCAAACAGGATGATACACAGTTATATTTGTTCATGAGAATACATAACAACCTGGACTACTTTTAAACATCAGATCAGGTTAAACCTGAACTGTGAAGTCAGTTACCTGCTTAAATTTCCATATGTACGGCTCCTGCCTCAGTGTCACGTTGATAAACACCACAGAGGTGCTGTCACTTTCTGATGATGTCATGATGACGCTGGCGCTGGGCTCAAACATCACTCTGTTGATCGGTTCCTGGTGGACGTTGGGGATGTGACGGTATGAGACCGTGTTGCTGTGTTTGCTGAGGTCCTGTTGTTAGATGGATGACAATTAATGCGGTTTGTAAAACTGGATTGTAATCAATAAGTGGTTGTCATTGCTGAGTGCTCCACTGTTTCTACAGGGACAAAGCTTACCGGGAAGAAAATCCTCTGTGGGCCGTTTTCTGCCTTAGACAGATTCTTGAAAAGACCTTTAGATGGATTCAGGAACCACATGAGGTGGACTCCTCCTTTTTCATCTCCCAGTAGCAGCAGAGAGGGTCTCTCTGGGCACTTGGAGGGAAAACCACAAAGATTCAGTATTTTTATTACTTTCAGAGTGAATTTGTCTTAAAGGAATAGCGCTCCTACCTGAACATCATGCCAGTAACAAAGAGCAGTCGGGACACTGCGAAACCCTTGGAGCAATGATGAGACAACAAATAAATAAAGGAAACAATGATATGCCAATAAAATCAACCAAAATAAATAAATAAATGGACATTAATTAATTGTTAAAATGTGACATACATTGACATTTCTGTCATCATTTTCTTAGTTATTTACCTTTGTATTAATTCCACTATTTATTTATCTTTCTTTTATTGTTCCCTTTAATTATTACTTATTATTATTTGTTTATTTTATATGCATTTCTAATGTATTTGTTTTATTCATGTATTATTTTTATTTGTAGTATTTTATTTATACATATCTTAATGCATTTCTTCATTATGGAAATGTATTTATCAATGTATTTATTTATTGATTTTTGCATTTATTTTATATTAATTTTTTAAACATATTTTTCACTTTTAAATGTATTTATTAATGTACTATTTTTATTTGCAGTATTTAATTCAAACATATCTTCATGCATTTCTTCGTCTCTATGGAAATATGTTCAACAATAATTTATTTGTTTATGATTTTGGCAGCTCCATACCAAACAGGTGGATGTCCTCATAAACACGGCTGCCCGTGGAGACATTCAGAAAGTGTAAGTCCCTGCAGTCGGTTGCAATGGCAACCTTGTTGCTGTTGCCCATATAGACGGCGTCAGTGGTCCAGCCTCTGAATCTCCTCGTGTTGGCCACTTCCTCTGTTGGGTCTCCAGCAAGCTTCATTAAATCGATTTAAATAGAAAAAGTGAGTGTGAGTGTTGTATTTCCATGTGGATGTTGAAGTAGTACCATGATGTCACTCACCACCAGAGTTTTGAGGATGTGTAGGCTGCTGTTCCAGACGCTGACCTGACCTCCTTTACTGACACTAATATAACGGAGCGGAGGAGGGTGGGAGACGGCAACCACGCGCACTGTTGGCTCCCGCTGCAGACGAATAAGTAAATAATGATTATTATTTTTTAAGTTATTGGAGCAGTTAAAGTATAAAAAATTGTGCAGAATAAGAAAAAAAACACGCAGGAACTGCAGGCAACTTTTGGAGCGATGTGAATCAAGATGCTTCAGCTTTCATCAGAGCAGAGACACTTTTATTCAGTGTTAATTGTAAAAACAGCACAATAAGCGTTTTATACTTCTGTACCCATATTAATCATTTGTTAAAGCTCAGGTCAAATATTGACACGTTGTCACACTCCTGCCTGCCACTCACCTAATCAGCCTCATCCCCTACACCTGTGCAATCACCCACAGCTGCACCTCATCCCACTAATCAGCCAGCCTGTATTTAAGCAGCTTGTCAGGGACCAAGTACTAAAACTAGCCAAGCTTTATTTAGCTGATTCTACTGTTGTTTCAGGGTTATTGTTTAAAGGACAATTTTTTACTTTTGTACACTGTTGTCATCATCTGTGTTTCTGTTAGCTTAAAATGAAGTTTCTACAGAACTTTTGTTCTGGCGCCTTTCTTGGCCTTTTGCGACTTTCCGTTAAACCGTAGGTTCCCTCCACACTTCGAATGTGAGGGGAGAGTTATTCAGTTAGTTATAACCTCACTGCGTGATGCCACTAAATCCTGCACACTGCTCCTTTAATGCTCCTGCTGAGATGCACCATTCTTTCTCATTCTCTACCTTGTTATGTGAGCAGTGTCTGATCTGTGGCTGTGTGTCCAGGAGAGCAGGTCTGGGGATGGAGGCGC
>CAFUXE010000719.1:293770-361188 GCA_903364295.1 Serranus cabrilla
CCACGGACCTCAGAACCTCACAAAACTCTTCAAACTTCAGTCCACGCTCTTCATTTCCTCCTCTGTTCCTTCCTTTCGGCCTGTTTTCCTGTATCTGCGCTCCAGCTTTTGGATGGGTAAATGCATTTCTCAGGAGCTGCAGGTGATCGGGGGTCAGTTTCTCTGCAGGACTGACTCCACAGGCTGGATCACTGATCATTTAAAGAAAAATGTGTATTTGTACAGATACTTAAGTTTTTCAATTTCTTGTTTTTGCAGAGTTATAGAAGAATTAGTAAAAGCAAAGAAACTCAGCACTCAAGCAAACTAAAGCCAAACAATGTATAAATCAGGGACGATTTGTTGTCTTAGCGTCACTTATTATAGTTTTTGTTTGTAGGTTTGACTGTTTAATTCCACCCAGTCACTGACATCTGCTCGGGCTCACTGTAGAATGAATGCAGCACTCCCAAGTGGCAGCACAGAGAAAACACACTGCTGAAAAACCACATTATGAAGTCTAATGGTACATATTCATCTGAAGCACATATGACAAATAGGAACATTTAAATTGAACAAGGGGTCTTAATGTGTTCTTGGTAACTGTTGCCAGTGAGAAATAAGTAAGTTTTGGGGCGTGTTGATGACCAGCAGCTCCTGTGTGGCCCTGTCGCTCAGGGAGACTACAAACTGAAACAATACGTCACCCGGCCCAGCATTGTGAGCTCTTTTCCAGGTCCATCAGGACATGCATGAGTGGTCCTTTACATCATACTCACGACTCTCCAATGCTAATTGAACCGTAAAATAATTAAGTAATAAAAGTGTATTAGTTTGCTGAAAAAGGAGTGTAAAGAGCTGTTGTGTCTGGAAGGGTTGGAGGAGCAGCATGGGAGGCTCAGAAACTCAGTCAGTGTCAGAGTGGGGAAAACATGAAGAAACAAAACAGAAAAAAACTGAATTTTAAAATATAATTTCAAAATGAATAAACCTAAACCAGTTTGATCGATTTTCCTTTGAGTGCACAATAAAAGAAGATTAATGAAAAAAGAGTGGGTTATCTTGTTTCTCAAAACAACCCAATACAAGTTCAACATTTATTTCCCTGCTTGTACAAAAAAACAACGGATATATATAAGATATAATCAGATAAAAGATTTTAAAAAAATATATATAAGAAATCAATTAAAATATCAAGTACATAATAAAATAAAATTAACCAGGTCATGCACTGTTTATTCAGAATAATAAAGTACATTTATCAAGACCAGATAAATAAAAACAAGTTGAAATGAAAACTCACCAAAACCTGCTGTGAGGCACTTCTGTCTCATAAACCACCCATGGGCTTTTCTTGCTTTTAAAAGTATCCATTTCGATAACTTTAAATTCTTCCAAACAACAGACACTGCTTCATGTTTTCCTGCTGGATTTCAAATCCAGATTTAATCTAGATTGGTGAGTGTTTCTGGTTCTTTAGACTCAGATCTTGGTGCAGCACCCACGAGTGCTGAGGCCAAACTGAGCTCCTCAGGGTGATGGTCTGTGTTTCCCCCCCCCTCTCTATCTTCTCAGGCAAATTTGATTTGCTCAAACAAAGCTTCTTGTTTCCACACAGGGAAGGAATGTCCAGGTCCACGGATCATCATTAAGCCATCCGTCACAAGTGTTTGACCGCTCCGAGAGGGGAAAGTCAACACACCAGTGGTGAGAGAGATGAGTTTCCAAAATAACTGCAAGTCAGCTGGGGGTAACTGAGTCACAAACCCTGCAGAGCATCCTCAGTGGGTTAATCATTTAAAGAAGCAAAGTTACCCTGGAGAGATGGCCAATTTTATACTCTGTTCAGCTGCTCTGACACAAACTATGCAGAAATCTTCATATGTATGACCTGTGCATGTGTATTTAAAGTTAAGAATAGAGAAAACAATCAATGATTTTAATATAGCCTCCCATATTTCTCTAACTATTGCAGTTTAATTATCTCCAGGCAACACACAGCACACTTGCTTACCACTTGAGTGAGCGTGAGTCGTCCAGAGTGGCCTCGCACTATGTTTAATGAAGGTGCCCAGGTCCCAGTGGAGGCTGGTCTGCTGGGCAATTATTTACAACTGGTCCTAAACACACTGGAATCCTGTCCTGTAACTAGCTCACATAACCACATAATATCATTCAATATGATGCAATGACCAGTAACGGACAACAGAAAATAGTGGTCCACAATAATACACCTTTTTCACAATCACAGCAAGAAAAGCACAGGTAGGGCTAGTAGCACAAACATTTCTAGATCATTTACTGCAGCAAAAGTATTAATACAACACTGCAACGAAAAGTCCAGCATTCAAAACCTTAATATAAGTATCAAGTATTATCTTGAAAAGTGTAAAAGTATTTATTGATCTGTAAATGCTCCCTGTAAGTGTTTTACTATTATGTTTTTTAAAATATTACTGCTTCATTGACATCGAGGTGGTGCCAAGTTATAAGTATCTAGGTGTTTACCTGGATAATAAGTTGGTCTGGTCCCTAAACACAGACGCGAAGTGTACTGTTTTATGATGCAGGCTGTAATAATTCATACATGTATTTAGATGTTATTTTATAATGTGTTGCTTTTGCATTTTATCTCAGTCCTTTTATTTTTACTGTCAATATGTGAAGTATGTGAGTGAAGTATTGTTTTGGGCGGTGGTGTCTGTCTGTCTGTGTGTCCGCTGCATATACATCATCTGGCCAACCGAGGGCGCTGTGGGGTGAAGTCTGCCAATCGCAGATTGCCTTGTTTATGATTGTGTTGTTGCTTAAATGTGCTACATAAATCAACTTTCATTGCCTATAAAGAAATGCAGGGTAATATATATTCATATACAGGACACATTGTGAATATGTATTCTGTGGAAATGCCTATTTTTACTAAAGGCTGAAATTTCTTTCAGTCTTTGCAGAAATAAGGCACTTAACTTAACCTACCTTTAAGGCTTGGAAGGCCCCAGTGTTGACGGTCAAATATACATGCAGTGATCGCGTAGGGCCACTAGATGGAGCCACAGTAAACATTAATTCAGTGCGCAAAGATTCAGCGCATCAAGCAAAGTGTTGGCCTTTTTTGACAGCATGAATACATATATAGCAAACATTTTCTGAATTTAATGAAGAATCAGGGAACTCTACTGTAGTTTGTGGCATCTCTACACAGCTGCACTCACACGTTGGCAGCAGCAGCAGCTCACTAACCTCCCCTCTCCCTGTTTTTCTAAAAAGAAAATTATGTTAAAGCGTTTTATTAATTTATTGTTTTTATTTATAGTGTTTTATTTCTTCATTATGGAAATGTGTTTATCAATTAATTAATTCATTTGCAGTATTTAATTCAACACACACACACACACTCGCACTAAATAATAATAAGACGCCGGCAATCCTGTAGAAAGTCGGTCTCCGACCTATCCGACCCCACTCGGGTTACGAACCGTCGGCTCTTGTACCTAATGTCCGAGACCTTAACCACTGGGCTAGGACCGCCTAACGAAACATTAGGCTAATAGCAATATTTAAATTGACAACAACGAACAGCCAATTACGTCATCCAAGCTTTTGTCGTCCAATCAGAAGTCCGCATTTGTTCCAACAGTGCAGCCAATCACTCTCCAAGTTTTTAGCTCCGCCAATCAGAGCGTAGTATTTGTGCCAACTGCACGCAGTAAATAACGCAATCAGAGACGGCAGACTTCACCCCACAGCTCCCTCTGTTGGCCAGAGGATGTATATGCAGACAGACAGACACCGCCCAAAACAATACTTCACTCCACTCACTCTGTGGGGTGGAGTAATAAAAAAAACGCATCAGCCACGCCGGCAGTCCTGTAGAAAGTCGGTCTCTGACCCAACCGACCCCACCCGGGTTTCGAACCGTCGACTCTTGTACCTAATGTCCGAGACCTTAACCACTGGGCTAGGACCGCCTAATGAAATATTCTGCTAATAGCGATATTTAAATTTACAACAACGAACAGCCAATCACGTCATCCAAGCTTTTGCCGTCCAATCAGAGGTCCGCATTTGTTCCAACAGTGAAGTTCATGTTCCAACAGTGCAGCCAATCACGCTCTCCAAGTTTTTGGCTCCGCCAATCAGAGCGCAGTATTTGTGCCAACTGCAAAATTGGCTCCGCCATCTTTAGTTCATTTATTCAATACACCGGGTGGAAAGTGACAGATCGTAAGTAAAGTTTTACTTTATTTTTAATTAAATATCAGCGAATAACACGGCAAACCTAATATTGACATTTCCAAGTGGCAGCATGAACAAGTTAAAAAGCATATGACCTAAAATTGAACCTTGAGGAACACCATCGTTTTTTTTATAGCTTTTTGATTAACTTTAATTTATGCTTACAAACAATTTTCTAGATATACCAAGATACACCAATTTAAAACAGTTCTAGTGAGACCAATCAGACAGTGGAGTCTAAGAGAATGCAGTGGTCTACAGAGTCAAAAGCTGCGTTAAGGTCTAGTAATACTAATACAGATGGTCTGCTCATATCCATATTGGACCGGAGGTCATTGACGACCTTGACTAATGCTGTCTCAGTGCTGTGATCCGCAGTAGTATTAACTGATTAACTGATTTGCAACATTTCACGACTTGATGCTAGTACTCATGTTGTATCGCAGCTCTTGTTTGTCATCCAGCTCAAACTGCACAGTTGAGAAACTGTCAGCATAGAAAATATTGCAGCTGCGGTGAAGGTTTCAGGCCTTGCATGCACTCACTCAAAGCAGAAGTTTTATTTCTCTCCTTTTTCACGGTTCAACCTGCTAACCACAACACAGGAAGGCAAATTAGACAGGAAGGAGCTGCAGCATGACACGGTATCTGCAGCAACAGTACTCACTCATGACGACTTGTGCTGCTGCGTGTTGGTGACTCGTTTCATTTGCTCGCTCGTCCTCCATCAGGTTTCACTCCTCTGAGATTCCTCCACTGATCCTACTCCTGCTGTGAGAATGATAACAATGCTGCAGAAAACATCTGCTTGGTCAGCGTTTTACAACCTTTGACACCTACAAACAAACTTAAAAAGCCCAAGGTGAGTTATCTAATGCACTTAAATTCAAACCTTCACGGCTACAGGTTAGTTAAACTGACTCAATGACACCTCATAATTAACATTTTATTTAACTGATTTGTCAGGCTTTTTCCCTGCACAAGTGCACTTGTATCATGCAAATGATGCTGCTACTTGTGGTTTGCTTGTTGCTGATGAATTACTGCAGAATTTGACTTGTGTTTCAGCAGACAGGTGACAAATTAAATTGAATACAGATGCTATCCATGCTTCCATTCATGTGCTCTGCATGATGATTGGGAAAAGGAAAAGATCGAAGTGTCTCTGTTATGAGAAGGTTCATTGTTGGGCACAGATGGCAGAAGATTCAGTCACAAAGATGGAAAACTGGTGTCAAAGAGACATCTGCACTATGGTCTATGTGAGAGACATGAGTAAATAGTACATATTTGATTACCTTGATGCTCATGCATTAGTGCGGCATGTAAGGAGAAACAGCAGAGCAATTCAACTTTTGAAAGAATGTGTTCGGTACCAAGAATAGAGCTCAAAGACTTGAGAAACCAGTGCCATTAGCTGTGCTGGTAGCACGTGGTGGCACCGTACTGAGACACTGTTATTTTTCCTGCAATTTGTCACCCGAAGCCATTAAGTCTATAAATTTGACAGCGGAAGCTGGCAAGCTGTCTCGACTACCTCCGAGTTTTTGAATCAGCTTCCTTTCTGAGAAGTGACTTGACCAGCAACAAACCACACAGGAAGGCATTCGCCATTTCCCGTTATGTCTCAGAGAAACCGCAAACTCCCCTTAAAGTCGTGTTTGCAGCACTTTCACTGCAGTTTGTGATATTAAAGTTTTACACTGAACGAAAAATATAAACGCAACACATTTGTTTTTGCTCCCATTTTTCATGAGCTGAACTCAAATATCTCTAAAATGTGTGTCTGTGATGATGATGAGTGGCCTTTTTATTGTAGGCAGCCTAAGGTACACCTGTGGAATAATCATGCTGTCTAATCAGCACCTTGATATGCCACACCTGTGAGGTGGGAGGGGTTATCTCTGCAGAGGAGAAGTGCTCACTATCACAGATTTAGACAGATTTGTGAAAAATATTTGAGAGAAATTGTTATTTTGAGTATAGAAAAAGTTTTGGATCTTTGAGTTCAGCTTTTGAAAAATAGCAAAAATACGTTGTGTTGCATTTATATTTTTGTTCAGTGTAGCACATTTCATATATAAATATATGCAATACAATGTGCTTAGAAAAAAAGAATATAATAGCTCATTAGATGGGTAAAATGAAGTAGGTTATATGTTTTGACAGTCACTTTGAACCACACGTATGAAGTATGGCTCTCTGACTGCATATCTGAATGTTGCATTAGCGTATATTTAGCTCATGAAAGACTTTCAAACGAAATCAATGTCTCATAGCCATGACCACAATGCTGAGCACGTCGCTCTGTTTATCATCATCAGTCTCATCTGGTTAATATATATAGATTCCTTTTATTCAGGCTTAATAGCCACCCATTTATTAGATGTGCTGCTGTTGAGTTCAAAGTAGACGTAGTCATTAGCAATGAATGTTTTGGAATAAATAGGGTCTTATATTAAGGCACATGGGGGAAAGAGCAGGGAGATGATGTTTATGATCAGAGGGAACATTTTGTGCCTGGGTATCAGACCCCAACACTTCTCAGACATAGCAGCCACTTTATACTTTTTTTTTGTTGTTGTTACGTGACTGTTTGTTGTCGTTACGCATCTCTATGTGGTTTCCTGTCCGTCAGTCATCACTTTGTATCTCTTTGTAGATGTTTCATGTCACGTTGTGTCTCTTAGTGCTAATTTTATTTTACTTAATGGGGCATTTTTGTGTCTCTTTATAGTTTTATGTCACTTTTGATTTGTTTTGGTCTTTTTGTAGTTATTTATTCTTTGTTGTTGTTTTGCCGCTTGTTAAAGTTGTGTCTTTACGGTCATTTTTACTCTGACTTTGTGGTTTTATGTCACTTTTGGGGCATTTTCTCTCTTTATATTTGTCTTAAGTCTCTTTTTAGTCACTTTGTGTCTGTCTGTGGTCATTCTGTGTCACTTTGTGGGCATTTTGTGGCTCTTTGTAGTTGTTTCATGTCGCTTTGTAATCACTTTGTTTATTTTTGTGATCATTTTCGTCCCCTTTTCTGCATTTTGTGTTACTTTTAGGCATTTTTTGTCTCCTTATAGTTGTCTTATGTCACTTTGTAGTCACTTTCTGTATATTTTATTTACCGCACTTCATCACAGCTGTGTGTTTTGTTGAAACAGGATCATCTGAGGGCAGAAATCCGTTTCTCATGGAGAGGAAGGCACATTACGATTCCATCCTGGACCGAAGCAAACGCATCACGTGGCAGGACGACTGCTACGTGGATCTTCAGTCTACGTCCTGCTCCGTCTCCTCACAGGCAGAAGCAGAGGGTAAGATTACATTAATCAAGCCTCTCAAGGACGAGAGATTGATTATGGTAAAGACAGCATTGTTCATTCTGACAGTAAGATGAGAACAGTCAGTTTTAGTCAATGGAAATATATCAGTAATAATATGGACATCATTAAAGAGAAATTTATGTTAAGTAAAAAAAAGACATGTACCACATTTTTATTTCCTGCATAGCCAAAAAAAGATCTCCTGTCCATTTATACTATACAGCAATCTTCAGTATGCATGATTAATAATTAGCTATTATAATATACATTCATGCCGTCCAACATAATGATCATTCATATTAAAAGTGTGCTTTTCTTATCATGAATATGAAGAGGTGAGATAAGAGCGAGACAAGAGACAAAGCTAGGGTTATAGTTAAATTCCTTTGGTAGTGCTCTGCCACTAAATCATTCTCCTCTATGATTTAAAGAAAAGTACTTCATCCATTAACATATTTTATAGTTGCTTTTAATCATGAACTATGCTGCTCACCACGTCCGCTTGCCAGTTTCCTGGGGAAAACCCTGATTCTGTCTCTCGGAAGGTGTTCCAAATAACTTTCTCAAGAATTTATTACCAAAAATACCTACAAGGGTCTTTTGGAAACGCTAACCAACCCTAACCAGGACATTTGCGAGTTTTAAGTCACCAAGAGAGGATGGAGAATCTTGCTGTGCTGAATATTCACTGTAGATTTTAAGGATATTGACGTCACGTTAGACAAATATTCCCTGCAATACTCATTATTCAGGTTATTCAGGTTCAATGATGGTTAAAGGTAAAGCCGGTTGGACTTTCTGGTAAATTGCTTATTTCTAGAAGGTTTTCTACTCTCTTCTACTTTTGCCGAAAACCTTTGTTGTATAAATGGTTGTTTTGTTCACTGTGTTTTCAATCACTGACAGCTGTAATTGCTGCAGAAAGCTTTAAGAAAGCTGGACCTGATTAGGTGTCATTAAGTTGCCAGTTGTAATTGTCTGCTGTGTTTTGCTGTGTTTTGCCATGAATTGCTTCAAAGCTCACTCCTGGGTAAAATGCAGTATTATGTTCCTTTTATTCCAGACCAATAAGATCCATATCACATCATAAATAGCACAATACAAAAAAGGGAAAAAAGTAAATAGACATGTGCTCACAAATCTGATGATCATTTAGTTTCAATGACTGTTTGTGTGCTATTTTGAGGTGATAATGAGCATGGGCAGTATCATGGACTGATTATTATTGATTATAAACTGTGGTCATGTGGGAGACTTCACACACGTACTGGAACAACATCGAAAGAGAGATGAAAGAGATCTCGGCTTTGGACTTCATTTTAGATCCAGTGTTGTTCATACTAGATATCAACCCGGACAATATAACTAATAGAGATTTGATTATGGTGCTGAGGATTGTGCTTTTGACAGCAAAAAGAAAAAAAAGAAAAAGATAACAGTATGTGGATTAAAAAATGACTTTAACATGTAAAAAACTGTAGCAAGATTACATGTAAAAATTGGAAGGTTAAATTCCTGTTAATACAGGCAATACCTGAGCCTGAGACACCTCTTTTATTATTATTATTAATAATAATAAAAAACATTTTATTATTGTTATTATTATCTTTTTAAATCTTTATTAATGTTTTTTATGTGTATACATATCTCCATATCTACATGCATGTTTATTAGTCTAATGGTAAACAGGAGCATAAAAGGAGCATAAGTATAAACAAATGTATTATCATTATAAGCATCTCCACTATGTAATGTCTTATACATACGGTCATTATACTTTTTAAATAAATAATTAAATAAAAAAACTAAAGGAGGTCTACTGTAGGTGCTATATATAAATACAGTGAAATGATCAGAGATGAACAGTGCTGTGAGATGATCAACATAAAGATTTATTTTATGGAACAAGCCATCAAATGAAGGATAAGGACCTGAGAGGAGAGGAGAAATGAAAAGGCTGTTATTTAGAATCACAGGTATTGTTCAACAAGTACATATTACCAAAAAAGAAAAAAAAAAATATTTATATATATTTATGGATACGGGAAGCCATGGAAACAGCATGAACCCCGCTATAACAGAAAGGTTTTCATTACCAGCATCTGCCCCTTAATAATTAGCTTTATTTAGCTTTCATTGATTAACAAAGAATTAATGAAGTCTGGCAAAAAGCTAATGTAGAGCTAATTTAGAAAGGAAACCTGTTTCTTTTGTATGGCACCATATTTCCCTACTGTTCATTTAAAAGGTTTGTTCCAGCTGAAGGAATTGTCTTAGTAATTATCACTTGATATCAGTTAACATTTCTTAAGAGTTGTTTCTGCTCTCTGTTTTGGTTTAGATCTCGGCTGGATCCAAAAGCATCAAAACCAGCTGCAGCGCTTCATCACAACCTCCTTCCTGGAGGAGATTTTGACTCACCTGAAAAAGTTGGATGTGCTTAGTTCAGCTGAGGAGACCAAGATCAAGGAAGCAGGCCGGCTGCAGGACCAGGTTAACATGCTCACAACTGTGGTCGCTGGCAAGGACAGCCATGGTACTGATGCTCTGCGGGGCTTCATAGAGAGCTCGCATTCTCAGGTGGCCCAGCTCATCATCAACCATGGTAAGGGATTTACTCACTGTGTTGGTCATGTAAGTTATTGGGAAGCACTTTGAACCACTCACTGGATGAAAACGCTCTATATATTGGTAGATGCTAGATGGTATCCAGTAAGCAGTGGTTGGGTTGGTCAGATTAAGGCATGAGGAGTGAGATTGGTTAATGTTAGGAGAAGAATGTCACAGTCAGCCAATCAGAGGCAGAGTAAGGTGGGTCATGGCTTTCATGAACTATGTTTGGTGGGTACATTCTAGCATTGATATCATCAATTTCCTGTTCAACAAGGTGGTTATCAAAAAGTGAATCACCTGAGCTCATATGCTTTTCCTGTAGATTCAATGGTGAAGGAGCACAAAGAGGTGCTGTTACGGCGATATGAGCAGTACAGAGACAGAGATTCAGTCAGCTGCCCCAAACTGAACATCCCCTCAAGAACCTTACTTCTGGTCGACGGACTTTCTGACATCCAGCAAAAGGAACACGACCTAATGCAGGTGGGGGCCACTCGAGGAAGGAAAAGAAATCATCTCAGACAGCTGGGGCTGACCAAACTCTTTGAGCCCCTTACCCGGGTCAGTTTACCCCCCAGGGTCTCCCTCACAGTCGGGGTGGCCGGGATCGGCAAGACAACCTGGGTCCGACACTTCATCAGACAGTGGAGCCAAGGGTCCATCTGCACAGATGTGAGCTTCGTGTTGCCTTTCACTTTTTCAGAGCTGAACTCCCTGGAGAAAGTTTCGGCTGAGAGGCTGTTGAAACTGGCTTTTCCTCATTTAACAGACCCCAGTCTGGTCCTGAGCAGCCCCTGCCGCACGCTGCTCATACTTGATGGTTTGGACGAGTTCCGCTGCACTTTAAATTTCTCTGATGCGGCCCCTTGCAGCGACCAGAAGAAAGAAGTATCCATTGATGACCTAGTTACTAACATCATCCGAGGGAATCTGCTCCCTGATGTAGCAGTGTGGGTGACCTCCAGACCAGGAGTGGCCTCACTCATCCCTGGAGGATTGGTGGACAGGGTGACGGAGATCCCAGGATTCAGCCCGAAGGACATCCAGCTCTTCCTAAACCACCACTTCTCTGAGAGGGACTTTGCCAGTAAAATATGGGCCCACTTGGAGTCTCATAAGATCCTAATGGTGATGTGCTACATCCCAGGCATCTGCTGGATAGTAGCTGATACTCTGATGTACATCATGCAGAGTGCAACGCAAGAAAGTCTTCCAAGGACCTGTACTGAGCTTTACGCTCACTTTTGTTCCATGAAGGCAGAAGTAGGCGAACCAAGAGGCCGGGAGCCTGTGAAAATGGAGCAGCTCCATGGGAGCAATCGTAAACTGCTGGGAAACCTTGGACGACTGGCATTTTATGGGCTCCTCAAACACAAGTACACCTTCAGCGAGCAAGACCTCAAGGCCTACGGGATAGATCTGCTGTTGACACAGTGCAGTCTTGGTGCTGGAGTTCTTGTCCGAGAGGAGTCGGCCATACACACAACATTCCGGCTCGCTCATTTGACCCTGCAGGAGTTTCTTGCAGCTACTTTCTACCACATCTCCTCCAAGCGGGCCATATTTGACTTATTCTCAGAGAGCACCATGTCTTGGCCCAAGATCGGCTTCCAGAACCATTTTAGAAGTGCCTTTCAACACTCGCAGCAGGCTGAAGATGGTCACTTGGATGTTTTTGTGCGCTTCCTGACAGGCCTGCTGTGCCCAATGGCACTGAAACCTCTCGCTGGGCTGCTGGCCCTCGGGAAAGATGATGGGAGTCAGAAAGCGTGGGCAGCCGGGTTTTTACAAAGCCTCTTGGTCAGTGGGGGTGCGGTGGTGTCCCTGCGTGCTGTCAACCTGGCTTATTGCTTGCAAGAGCTGCAACACACAGAGCTGTTGCGGAGCGTGGAAGAAGATCTACAACTCGGCAGCCTGGCAGGGAAGTTAACACGTGCTCACTGTGTTGTGCTGGGCTACCTGCTGCATGTGTCTCCAGAGTGCAGCGAGCAGACCAACTTGACAGGCTCTCTGAATTACACCACAGTGAAATGTTTGCTCCCGCAGCTGCTGTACTGCAGCTATCTCAGGTCAGCTCCCTAAAGCACTATCTCTCATTAAACTTAAACTCAGCGAAAGATAGCAGGGTGAAACTTCTTACTAACTGTATCTACTCCACAGATTAGAGAATAATCACTTTAAAGATGATGTCATGGAGTTGCTTGGAAGCCTCCTGAGCGCCAAAGACTGCCACATCCAGAAAATAAGGTTCGATTGCATTTCATTTCCAGCAGTAATCATAAAAAGAACATTTTACGGTCTAATTTCTAAAGTACTCCATCTTACACTTCCTGATTGCTAATTTCCAGTGACATCACAGGGGTTGTGGGATTACTGCAGTGATGATAATAAAGCCTTTCATGGTCACTGTTTTGCATATTATGATTGTGACCTCTTTTATTCAACCCCTCAGTCTGGCAGAGAATACCATCAGCAACAAAGGTGCCAAAGCCCTGAGTCGAGCCCTGTTAGTGAATCGGACGCTAACGTCTCTCAAGTGAGATCTGTTTTTTTCCCCTTTGACTTATCACTGATTACATCTGGATAAACTGAGTTGCTATAACCTTTTGAATTCTTAAGAGAAACTTGTGTTTTCTGCAAATGAAGCATTCCTTGAGATAACAGTTGACCAATCCAAAGTCTTGGCCCTCTTAGTTATTGATGCTATATCAGACAAGCTTTAAAAGATTAAAAAATAACTAAACTAGCTTAAAATTAGTTTTAGTCTTCAGGCAATACAATGACTGAATATATGAGAAGGAGAAAACAAGCAGTGCTTTTCCCATTGTGATGCTAGCTTTGTGGTGGCACCTAGTCTTGCTAATTGATAATATAAACAAAGGAATACTAGCCTCTTTCTTTTCCGGCTAGCGATAATTCATATCATCTTAAAAATATGTCAAAAACCAACATCTGTTTTTTGATGAATCTCTTTAAAGTTACAACAGAAATAAGGAGGAAGTAAACCTGTCGGTTATCCAACATTAGGATTTTACTTAGCTATGTGTTAGCTAGCTAGTTATCTCATTTTATACAATTTAATGTGTCTGTGAGGGTTGTGACACTGCCACTTCAAGTGTTTTAAAATAAGTCACAATTTGTGACCAAATTGATACAATCCTCTTTTACATCATACTCCACAGGTATTTACATTGCTACATTGTGATTTATTGTATTTTAGTCTCCGGAACAACAACATCGGCTCTAAAGGTGCAAAGTTCCTGGCAGAGGCTCTGAAAATGAACCAAGTCCTGGTCTCAATCAAGTGAGGGAGATGTTATTGAAATTACTTCATGCACAGTTATCCTACATAATGTCAGTGTACTTCTGAAATGGATAAAATTGCTCAATTTCCACCTCTCCCCAGCTTCCAGAACAACTCGATTGAGGAAGAAGGTGCTCAGGCCCTTGCAGAAGTACTGCACTGCAACCGCAAATTGGTGTCTCTGAAGTGAGTTTGTGGTCTTGCCTTTCAATTGTGTTTGTTGCATGTCCTGTGTACACTATGTGTGTGTTCATGCTTATGATGGGGAGTACATTTTTCTTTCATGCATGTAATGATTCAGCATACGGAAGAATACGATTGGAGCAGGAGGAGCCAAAAGGATTGCAGAGGCACTGAGGTTGAACAGGACTCTCACAAAGCTGATGTAATCTTAAATTTATGTTTCTATGCATCATACAGTTCTTTATGATTCAGACAATTAGGCAAACATTTTGTCTTCTAGCTGCTCTAATTTTTCTATGTCCACTACATGTGTAGATTACCATGATGCCTATTATGGTCAAACAAAAGGCTTCATGTTAGGCTAGAACAAATAATATCCTTGTATTACACAGATTGTTTTGGGTCACATCCTGATTGTCAAGGTTAATTATTTGACCGTTTGTAATGTGTCCTGTCTGTTTGTGTTCTTGCCTGCAGTCTTTGTAGTAACCAGCTTGGGGACAAGGGAACAATCGCTCTGGCAGAGGCCTTGAAAGTCAACCACACTCTGCTCTCGCTCCAGTCAGTAGCTGCTCCACAGGAGTGCATTGTATTATAATTAAAAAATTTAAATTTAAATTATAAGAATCACATTCTATTCATTAGTCTATTGTTATTGGTGTTGATGCATATAAACCCGATGGGTTGTAAGGCCTTGGTTCTCATACTGTGCATCAATGGCCCAATTTGACTTGCAGAATAGGTTAATTGAGGGTTTTTTATTGGCAGACTTCAGAGCAACTCAATCAGCAACAGAGGAATGACGGCCTTAACAAAAGCACTCAGGCTGAACCGGGGCCTTGTCTCCTTGAAGTAAGTGTTTAACTTTACAATCTACCTTGTTCACTTTCTTACTGAGAGGTGCATGAAAGGATTGATACCGCTTTCATATCACTTTGGTGAATAAAGCTGTCTGGTCTGAGCTAGTGTTCATTTCACCCGAGATAGTTTAGAAAGGAGACAAGTCATTTCCTGTATCTTTGTCAGATGTTTTGCACAGCACTACCCCTCTAATAAACTAGCAGCAGGTCCTGAGTCTGTTGGCCTCAATGGCAGACATGAACGTGAGCCAGTGTTGTCAACTTGACGACTTTCTTTCTAGATTTTTCAGACACTCCGACTGATTCCTTCACCCTATAATCAAAGTGAATTTCAGACCCATGTTTTTTTTTTTTCAACCACGTATCTTTAGAAAATTCTGAAACCAAAATGTAATTTTTCTGGCAAACCAATTTGATGTTAGCCAGAAAATGTATACATTAAGTTCACAGCACTTCAAAACAAGATGTTAGAATGGAGGGGGCTTTTACCGTGTCCATGAGACAGGAAGTTTATACAATTTCACATCATTGCATCAGCTTGTGATGCAGAGCAACTTTAGTTTGAATAGTTTCTATAACTCTCCACTTTTGTTGTGCTTGTGACTTGAACTCACAGTGGTCTACAGCTTATGGGATAATGTGTGGATGGATAGGGTGCTATAAATGGACATACTGAATAAACAACAACAAACAGATATAATCTTTTCTACAGCTATCAGCATTATAAATGACTAGAGAAGTTTTCTTACCTCTCAAATAGAACTCCAAAGTCCTGGTTTCACGTCTGATCCGGTTACAGTCACAAGCAAGTTAGCTTAGCATTAGAGTTACTAGCTGTTTCCCCTCCCTCCAGTCCACATGCAATTCTAAACTAAGCTAAGCTAAGGCTGCTAGTTGTAGCTTCATATCTATGTTTGAGTGGTAACTACCTTTTTTATTATCTAAATCTCAAGAAAGCAAATAACCTTATGAGATTGTTTGGGAACACTGTCATTTTCTAAACTATCTTTCTCTTTTGATATACTCTCCTATCTGTTAGCTTAAGGGAGAACTCCATCGGAGTGGAGGGAGCGAAGAACATGGCTCATGCCCTCCATGAGAACAACTCTCTGCAGGAGCTCGAGTGAGTCAACACATTAATGGCATTAAGGACGTGTGTATGCGATTCGGGCAAATCCCACTCTGTGTTTTTTTTTTTAATTTTGTTGAGATTCACAACTGAATTTCATGGAATTAATCACACATTATTGATTAATTTGTTGTTATCAAAGATTTAACCCAGTTGAATTAAGTGGAATTTTGGAGCCATGTGTTTCATCTGCTAGAAAGCAGACATATCCCCAAAGCACTTTGAACTCAAAAGTATTGTGACACCTATATCTGCTGTTTTATATGTGGTGTGTGTGTGTGTGCGTGTGTGGGTGTGTTTCAGTCTCACAGCCAATCTGTTGCATGATGAAGGGGTTCAGGCCATAGCTGGGGCAATCAAGTGTAATCAAGGCCTCACCGCTCTGCAGTAAGTGACGGTTTTAAATGCATATGCAATGGTACAAGCAGGCACGTAGACAAACACCTGTGTCTGCAACTTGTTCAAGCATCCTTAGCTTCATGCATCACCAAATTCACACAAGAATAGAATGGATAAACCCCTAGCAGCAGGAACAAAATGCTATGTGCAGCTCAATTTGTAAATAAGCCCGACATGTTAACATTCATCTGTGTTGTTGTTTAGAGCTTCTTGTGCTGCCCTCAAGAGGTAAAAAAAACAACAACCAGAGATTAAAACCAGAGATTGCATAAAAGTAGTGAACATTGCCACCTTGAAGTCACCAGTTTGTGGACTTGCATTTTGAAGCCTTAATGGAATTTCACCATCTCAATCTTGGAAGGACAGTTGATGTTATCAGCTGGAGCTAGCTAGCTAGCTTTGTTAGCAAGGTGCAATCTAAGCGAACAGCCATTACAATTCGTGTGTTTTAGTACAACCAACTGCTAAGCAAAACATTTTTAGTCTATGAACTGAAAATATTTTGTCATTGACTTTTATGCAATCTGACTTCTAATTGCAGTCAGTGGAGGCGCCCCCTGCTGGCTGTTAGAAAGAATGCAGTATTGGCTTCACTTTCCATACTTGGATGTTACTGCTTGATAAAAAAAACAGTAAATCTCAATCACAGAACACAGTGCATTAATCACAACTGTTTCCTTACATCTATATTCATGCTTGTGACTTATTATATGCCTTATAGTTGACTTGATGTGCCTCTCTGTCTCTCACTGCAGTCTCCAGTGGAATTTCATCAAGTCCTCTGCCACTAAAGCTCTGGCCCATGCTCTCCTCTCCAACGCCACCATGCAGCTCTTGGAGTAAGACCCATAATTCAGACCTCTGCCATTGTCAGCCCTAATAAGTTCCACTCACCTCTTTTCCGGACTCAATGTGTCTACCCTGCTTATTACTATGAGCCAATGATTTGTGGCATGATTAAATCAACGATCAATGATGGTGCTTTAATCACCTGCTAAACAGTTGTGTGTTATTCCAGTCACAGGCGTGTTATTGTTTGCTGTTGTGTCTTTTTTTGCAGTCTGCAGGAGAATGCTATTGGGAATGAAGGTGTCATTTTTCTAGCAGAGGCCCTGAAGACCAACACGTCGCTGCACACATTATGGTTGGCATTGCAATTGCGTTCAATGATGAATCAATATTTTAGTCTTCAAGCTAAAATCAATGATAAAAGTCAGTTTTTAAACACAGGTCTGACAATTTGTTGTTTTCGATCCCATTTTTCCCCCACATAAATGCTTTGTCTCCTCAGTCTCCAGGGAGTCTCTGCAAGCACAAGTGGCGCCATTGCAATGGCAGAGGCTCTAATGACAAATCAAACCCTGCAAGCTTTGGAGTGAGTGCAAGCTCTCTATTGGGTCAAACTGTTTCTTTGTTGTTCCAGATTCAGCCATGTGCTGTATAACAAGCATGCTATTCAAAACAAGCGGAGCTCCGTCTTGGTTCTCAGTAGAACTAATTCTTTCCACTTTGTCAGGAATGATAACAGCCTTTAGGGATTGATCAGAAGCACTGCAACTCCTCTCTGAATATTTAGTCTCTCATTTGTCTACTTTTGATCACTTGTGACTGGTCTTTGTTATTGATGCGATGTGTTTCCTTCAAGCCAGCAGCCGATAATTGCCTTACAGATTGTGGTCTGGCACTTCAGGCTTTTGTTCTTTTCTGGCTAATCTGTTTGGGTTCAATGGATTCTCCATATCCAATGCAGTGACTCTGATTCTATGTCTCAAATTAAAAATACATCACATTCAGGGTTAGACATTATGACAATATGCAATACCTTGAGTCAATATAAACGTGTCCACTGGCAGAGATTTTTGTTTATGTAATGCAAAATATAATTTGACCACCTCTGGGTTTGTTAGACCGCTGAAAAATCAATTTACAGAATTGTTTTAAAGTCAATGGTAATATTGATTTTGTCTTTTTTTTATGAATCAATATTTCCTATAATTTGTACAACACTCTTTATTCTAATAGACAGTCATCCTCAGCCGGACAAAGTGTACATTACCTCATCGAGGGTTTCATTTAGTCTTTATGAAACCTTAATTGATATCAAAATGTGTCTCACACATAAAGAGCAACATAGCAAAAACAACCAACATTATGATATAGAAGAACAGGCTGAACGGACAGAAAAGTAGTATGAGAACGAAGAATGAGGAAGAAGTGTCATGTTTCAGCTTTTCAGCGTTTTTGCTTTTGTCTTTAATTGTTGACGCTGCTAGTGTTACAAAACATATTGACATTCATGTGCAACAACTACGAATGTGTTTTAATGATAGTTCATTTCCTACTCTTTCAGTCTGCGTGGGAACACAGTGGGGATGGAGGGAGCCAAGGCTCTGGCTAACGCACTGAAAAGCAACAGAAGCCTCAAGTCGCTCAAGTAAGTCCTGGAGTTTGTCATTGACAGTAGAAACATCTTGTTTACTTTTCTAGTTTGTTTCATACAGTTTATTTCACCTGCCATACCAGGAGTAGGCAACCTGCGGCTCCGGAGCCACATGTGGCTCTTCAGACCATCTGCAGTCGCTCCCTGTGGCTGTGACCATAAAATTAGATGAAATGAAACAGTCATTTCTTTACATTATGATATTCATTTATCATTTATTGTAGGCCCAAAGCCACGTCTAGTTTTGAGTTTCCCTAGCTTGGCTAGCTTTCTATTCCAAATCTGAAAAGATTTGTCTCTGTGTGCATCTTCAGTCTGCAGGAGAACTCTTTGGGTATGGATGGAGCCATATTCATTGCAACAGCCTTGAAGGGAAACCATCAACTGACATACATCAAGTGAGTTTTCTTTTCTTTTCTTTTCTTTTCTTTTCTTTTCTTTTCTTTTCTTTTCCTCCACTATATATATAGACTCTTTGTATGTCAGCGTGTGATCCATTATTACTTTGTTACATTCGCTCTGTAGCTTGCAGGGAAATGGAATTGGAGAATCAGGAGCAAAAGTCATATCTGATGCTATTCGAGCCAACGCTCCGGGCTGTGTGGTGGACATCTGAAAAAGGAAACAGCAGCTTCTACTCAGGAGAGTCGCACATGTAACATAGAAATAACAGGGTGTACTGTGTAAAAAGCTCTATGCTGGTGCTTAATGTAACTCTGTGACTGTTCGATGTAATTTAAGATAGAAATTTACATATTTATTATGACATTATTCATTTAAGTACCAGTTGCCATAGGTGATGAGATAAGACATTATTCAGGTAAAGAAATGTAAATTACTCTCAGCATCCATAATTACAGAGTGGAGCCACATCCCTCTTATTTGTCCTGTATATAATATAAAATGTAATTTTGTACATTTTCTGTTCTGTATAATATTAAATGACGTGTCATTTTATGACGACTGGACTGGCTTTATAATTTGTGTTGATTTAGAGACCCTTTTAGTGCCGACATCATGATTACATCACTGTGTTAGCTAGCTCTGGGCAGCCAGTGGTCTCATTTAGTGACCTCAATGTGTCCAACCCTGTGACCATTTGTTCTCACCCTCAAATACAACCCACAGGAGCATTTACACAATTAGCACCCTTACGATTGGCAGGATCTCAACACATTCTCATAAGTTAAATTTGTAATGTGACAAATGGAAGTGATATGAAAAGGAAGTCAGCTTATTAGAAGATCGGGTTAATGAGTGTAGCTGTAACTATATAATCATTAAACTGAAGTGAGAGGAGCAACTTTCCTTTGTTAGGTTTCAGGTCATAAAGGTCAATGTTTTACATTGTAAATTGTAAATCTTCTGTGAGCTGGCTAGATCTAGATAAGGCTGCAGAGCTATTCCAGGACCAACACACATCTGCATAAACACCATAAATTCTGTAATGAAAGTAACATTAGGTGGCCAGCTTTGGTTGGCTGCTGTGTCATCCCAAATTGCCCACTTGCAAAGTCCAACCTGTTGTTGGGGTTTGGCCAAAACTCAGAAGAAAAACTGTGGAAAGAGAAATCGTTCTTCACTCTGTGTTGTGCTCTGGCATGGGTCCAGCACTGCTTATTACATCTGGTTATTATTCTTTCAATAAATGGTCAACTTTATTGTTTTAACAAAAGTAACATAGTTACATTGAGGACACAAAGCATGATGCATGGAAATCAAGTTACCTTCAAAGAATTCTCTAACTTTTGGTCTCACTCGTGACATAAACAGCACTCTCCAGGATTTAATTCCTGTGTTTGCTTGATCTCATCCGTTGACTTTGTCTTCCTCTATACTCTGTAACATCACTTTCACATTGGCGTCTTTCATAGTTACTACAGCCACTACGGGGCACTACTAGCTACAAACTTTAAGCTCACAAAGAAAATACCTCGATTGATAAAAACATGATTTGATTACTTTTGTTGCTTGTTTTCAAAATGAAAATTCCCTTCATGCCATCTGTTATCCGTCTAAATCTCAGCCGTCTTCCTTGTTGAAAAAAACAACAACAAACAATTCAAAGCTTCACTAGAGTGGACACCATATATTTGTCTTGACAATGTGGCACCATATTGCAGCGAGACCACTTGTGGCACTTGCTGGGTAGAAGTCGGTTGAAATGTATTTTCTTCCACACATCAGTGACTCTGCCTCATCATGGAGAAAAAGGCCAATGTTGTTGAGCTCGCCGCCATTTCATCACTTGACCACACATACAGACAAAAGCAGCATTTGAAAGATGCCTGCATCACTCCCCGTAGAAACCAACTTCATGGGAGAATGTGCAAACATGTCTGTCTGTCAGTTCTGATCTATGAAAAAAGAGTCAAATACAGCCGAATGTGGCGAATGCCCTTCTCTCACAGTTCATTTCACTGCCAGCTGGTAGCAATGTGCCCACTGGCATTGATTTTGGTATGCAACCATTTTTTAATTTGCAGAATATTTTTCATTTTCAGTCTTTCAGCTGAGAGTTTTCACTGCTGCTGCAATGTTATCTGAAACGGATTTAATGACATTTCCCTTTACAATTAACTGTTTAACAGTCTTTGGTGATTTATACACTTATCAACATTTACATTTTTATTACTAAATTGTATCAACGTTTTATTGGTACACGTCAATAGTAACTTGCTTCCTGTGAAGCTATAATTAGAAACTGTGATGCTTTGAGCTAAACGCTAATTTCAGTGTGCAAACATACTCACAGTGGCAGTGTTAACATGTATGTAACATTTTAGTTTAGTTCATTTCAAGCTAACGTGATAATTCACACTTTACACAACATACTTTTAAACCAGCGAAATGGCTTAAAAAATCTAACTTTCATGAACTGAAATCTGCAGGTAAAGGTGAAAACTTTTCTTTTTTTCTTTTTTTTTTTACCATAGCGTACAGTACGCCATTTTAGCAACTTATCAATCACAAGCTAGCACCCTGAATACAGTATTAATGTCCTAAGAGCAGGTGTGGACTTGCCTGGTTACACTGTGAAAATGATGTGAAAATACACAACAATGAGTCATATCTGTCAAGCCTGCTCTATAATTTTACCTGTCTATTAAAAAAACACCTGCCTGAGCACATGGAAAAAACTTTAATTTAAATTATAGTTCCTATGCAGTAGAAAAAGCTGCTGATTTTGTGTTTTTTTTCCCTATATTTAAAGTATCTGAAAGTCCACTGACAACCATATGAAAGCACCTGTGAGCATTGCACTTGCAACTTGTCATTACCATTTGAGAAAGAAAGGTGATTGCATGCCTCATATATATAGTTCTCTGTAAATATTCTCTATAATGAGCGGCCACAGCTTTACGAGCACACTGCACTACTGGTGCTAAGAGTTCTGACAACAAGTGCTGAATGTGTTGCACATCATCAATAATTTTCAAAGACACAGGGTTAAAACCTACATCTAAAAACCTAACCTTGTCATAGTCATGGATTCAGATCTAAAACATAACAGGAATGAAAGAAAACTAAGCACTCCTCGTTGTTTTTTGATTTGCTCTGCAATATTTATGTGTTCTCTTATGGTATTTTATTCTCTTGAAGTCTTCTACTGCTTCTCTTTTAGTCTGACATCTTGTATGTGTGTTGCTAGTAATATTTCCCTCAAGTTACATCAGGATTTAAAGTCAAAGAGAAATGGGAATGCAGGTTTCTAGTCGGAGCACTTGTCCTGTCATTCAGTCCAGAGAGAGTATGACTCTAATGGACATTTGGACAAAAAAAGTCTTGTGATTCTGTTTATTTGTGCAGCCATAAGCCACACAGTCCTAAAAGAGGTAGAGAGGTAACATCATTTCTATAACAGAGCATTTCTGTCACTGATACATGTGAATTCATCAAGGAAATGGCGTTCGCATTCCCCAGAAGTGTGTATTTTGCTGCTGAAAAGCATCACTTCTGGCTTTTGTTATAGTTGCCTCTTTTCTCAAAGACCTCGTCTCTGCAACATAATCCACCCGCGTCACGTTCCCTCCACAGTGGTCATTCAAATGCAGAATAAACAGCCTGTCCTTGTTTCTACCTTCTTTTTCTCAGAGATAATAAAGTTCAACTCAGTTCAGATGCTGAAAAATGACATCATAAAAACAGACTGCATGACAAAAGAATCTCATCAAAACTTGGATGGAGGTGTAGAAACCAAAACACCCGCCGATTGATTGTGGCCACACCATCCTCTGCCTCATTATTCTCCAGACATCTTATCAATGAAACAATTTAAAAGAGGACACAAAGAGGCGGAACAGAAACCTGTCCATGACTGCAGATTCTATATTCTGAATTTGTATAAAAGTTTCATCTGAGAAAGTGATTCTTCCTCACTGACTGCACAAAGTATCTGAAACCTGGAGTTTGGAGTCTTAGGAGTGTTATATGGTGGAGCGGTCGCCCACTGATCAGAAGGTCGGCAGTTCGATCCTACATGTCGAAGTATCCTTGGGCAAGACCCTGAAGCCCAAATTGCTCCTGACGCTTGCTTATTGATGAATGAATGAATTCTTGATTGTGGCAGGTGGCACCGTATAGGGTAGCATCAGTCACCAGTGTGAATGTGAGTGGCAGGCCAATTGTATAAAAAAGGACGAGACAATAAAAGTAATGAGATCTTGGCTTGATAAGGTCGACAAATCATGCTGTTTTTATACTGTTTAAACCATGATTATTGGACAAATGTCCTTTCTACCTGAAAAATATTCACTCAATGCTCCCAAAGACTTGGTATTAAACTTTATAGCAGCTATAATTTACATATTTTCTACAGTTGAAGGTGAAGCCAATCTTGAAGCACCGTAAACTGCAATTCTTAAGTGGCCACTTGAGGCTGGCTTCTAAAGCAAGTCAATTGTCGTTAATTTTCGCTTTTGAGAAACCTTTGGGTGACATTACAGAGACTACGTCCATAGAGACTATGGCCATAAAGTCCTTTATCATGCAAACCTGCAGTTAACTTCACATAGCATCCAACCCTGCCTCTCCTCTGCCAGGCTGTTGGTCTCTGTGCACTCCACTGAGCAAGTAATCTCTGAGTGTCTTGAAGGCAGAATCTCAGCTCAGGTCTTCTGCAGGGTTTATTTTAACTTTTATAACTGTGTCATTTTTTACATTTAGTAAATAATGTAAAAATTTGCACAAGGTGAAAAAACTTGCTTCCTATTTCTTGCATTTACCACAGCTACTAATTGAATTTGACTTTTTAGGGAAAAGGACAACTAACCTATCGGAAAATTACCTTACATGTATATAAAGATACACATTGATTCATGACTGTTGTGAAACTCAATTACTCATACATTTTTTTTATGCACAACTGATAATTAGGAACATTGTGTGTAAAATAAGAAACCAAACTATATCAGCATGTGATTCCCCAACCATCATATTGACATAATGATTTTTTAACAAACCATAAAACTAGCCATGTAGTTTTTTAGCTATGATTTTTAGGTTTTTTTTGTAATTAGTGTACCAACCCAAGATTGACAATGACCACTTCCGGTCTCCCCTATAAAGACCTGCATAAAAAGATTCTAACTACAACTCCCTTTTTCTTTTTTTCTTTTTTTTCTTTTTTTTACATTTTGTTCCAGTTATTTCCTGTTCACTTCCATAAATTGCCAATTAATTCGTATGGAAAAGTTTGCACCTTGCCTACGTCCTAAATCTCTTAAATCTACCCAAATCTTGCCACCATAATTTACTCAGTTTGGCATGAATGAGCAAATCCCCTGGTACTCATAAATGGCACCACCTCCTTTTCCCCACTTTTCCTTGAACGCATCTCTCTCTGAGGCTGAAAAAAACTGTTGTTCCAAGTCGCTACATTTCAGGAAATGCATACAACGGGAGCGAAAACGAGTTCCTTGTTTCTGAATCCATCGGACAACAATGATTGACAGGCACTTTGTGCTGCACTGACAAACAGCAACAACACACAGCGACGCTCAACACGGAGGCTCTTCGGCAGAAGCTTCTCATTCCTAAAGGACCTTTCATCTGTAAGTCACGCGCTAATATCTTGTTTTCCATATTTTCAATTACCTATTTAAACCGATTCATATTCCAAAGAGCTTTATACATTTTAAGGGACCTTTTACACCAACAGTCTGTAAGTAAGAAATATAAACTTAATTGAGATACTTTTATTTATGTGAATTATCGTTGTGTTTTATATTTATTTCACATTAAAAATGATTATGAGATTAAATCTAACTCTAACAACTCAATTTAGGCACAAGAAGAGTATCTGTAAAAGGTCATTATAACCAGTTGTGCAAATTAAGGGATGAAACAGTGAACGTGCTTGCAGTACAATAAGCTGTGTTTGAGGTGTGTGTTGTTAGGTGCTTAAGGGTAACTAGAAGGTTATTGTTGTGCTCTACAGTATTGTTTGCCTTTTTCTATTGATAATGAATGAATTAGCTGAGATGCCACATGTTACAGTGGGGGGTAACTGTGTAGCTGCTGCTACAGTGAGCAACCCTTGACATTTTAGGTATTATATTCCTGTTTGCTTTGTCTGTATTGATTTGTCAGCCCTGTGAAAGGCTGCTGGTTGTAATTATGATGCATTGATGGTAATAGCAACTCAAACATAAAAAAAGAAGATAGAATGAGTTACATTATGCGTATTGCCACAGAGGCCTGTAGAGCTCCACATGAGGCAGTTTCTGGACTTATAAGATATGAAATTCATCCCAATGTGGTCTCTTCGAGCTTTTACGGGCTGTGATTGCCAACAGCCACCTACCAGGAGAAAGAAAGAAATGTTTGGCGGTCTGTTCATACAGCAGCATGCCGCGCTAAGCCTGAGGTAGCATCACAGCAGATGACGGGGGGCCCTCTGAGATTGCCTTGCAAATGAATGTATTTCCACTACAGCTGTGCCACTGGCCACACTGCCAACCTCAAATATTTATATTTATTTATTTATTTTGACAATGGCACCAACTGCAAAAGTAATCTGCAATGCATTATGGCCAAAGATAATTTTAATAGGCAGAAAATGGGGGAAAACTGACATTTTCTGTTTAAAGTGTATTCAAATTGTGAATTTGGGTTTGGTTCTTTGATAAACTGCTTGTTAATACTATGCCATGTAATTACTCTCGACATACTCTGGACGTTCCTGCAGTCAGAACTTGTAGTTTCTTATGATACCAGCAGTGTATTCTCTATAGCCTTATAATTGAGCCAGCTACAGCCTCTGATATATTTTCTATAAATGTCGTTACAGTGCAAGATGGCCAGTGGGAAAGTCTTGGAGGAAACTTATCTGAAGTGGGTCCAGTATAAAGAGGATTGTTTCAAAATGATCCTAAATGAGCCGCTCCCTCAAGGTAGGAAGAAACGTCATGAATCCTCAGCAAGATGAACTATGGCAAGAAGTAGGAAATTGACAAATTGTCTATTATTGTCAAATTATGTTATTTAAACGTTCACCAAAAAATAATGGCATTTTTGGGAACATGAGCCTTCTCAGTTTCTCATTGTTTGTGTTTTTAGCGGGCTTGTTCTGTAACCGGACATTTGATAGATACGCCTGCTGGCCAGATGCTCCTGTTGGCTCTGTGGTCAACATCTCATGCCCTTTCTACCTGCCCTGGTATGACAAAGGTAAATCACACTTTTATTGAGTCAAACTTGAACAAATCAAATTAAAATGGGTGGCCTAATTTTATATGTATGTTCCCACCACTGACATAAAGCAGTGTGGTTGCTTAAACTAAACAATAAACTTTTTAGGGAAGTAAACTTCTTCACTTTTGTCCCAAGAGTTAGTTGAGAAGACCACTCCTGTGTCTATCCCTGCAATAAAACAAATAGGGGACAGTTAGCTCAGCTAAGCACAAAGACTTGAAACTGGGAGATGCTAGCAAAGTTGAGCCGGACTCAGTCTATCAGCACACATTAGCTAGCTATTTCCCCGTTTACAGCCTTTGTTCCACGCCAAGCTAAGCAGCCAAGGGACAGCTTAGGGGACAGTTAGCTTAGCTTAGCATAAAGGTAGCAAGTGTTAAAAATAACACATTAGCTTGCTGTGATCCCTTGTTTACATTCTTTGTGCTAAGCTAAACTAACCAGCTAGTGGCTGGACGGACAGTTTACTTTTTTTAGTTTAACACAAAGACTGCTAGCCTCACTCCGCCAACAAGTGTATATACAACACATTAGCTAGGTTTTTTCATATGTTTAGTCTTGGTGCTTAAGCTAACCAGCTACTGATAACCTGGTCCAGGTATTCGCCTGTCTTCAGTCTAGTGAATACTGTAATTGGCTTCAAACACTTGTGGCCCTAATTGTGGGAAAGACTGACTGTGTCTCTTCCAGTGTCCCATGGTGTTGTGCGTCGACTTTGTGGCTCTGACGGCCTCTGGGAGAGAGATGACAGCGGACAGGTGTGGAGAGACATGAGCCAGTGTGAGGAGGAAAAGGAAGTCACGTCTCAGGAAGTAAGACAATAAAGCTTTTTTGAGCTTGTCTCCATCTTGGGGGTTAATTTGTCATGGGCACTTCTTTTTCCTCCAACATTTGTATTACAGTACTAGTATTCTCTTCTGAGGGAAGTGGGGTTTTTCTTGTCAGATGCAGGTCATGTAAACATCTAATAGTCCAGGTGATACAGTATTTGGGCAGTCCGTGGTCCAAAGGTTAGGAATCAGGCTTGTCACTGGAGGGTTACTGGTTTGAACCTCAGGACTGACACGCAAAGGACTGAAGTACCCTTGAGCAAGGCACTGGACTGACACTTAGACAGAAAACCAATCAATCAGGCATTTCAGAGTCACCAGTTTACCATGAGAGTAAGCTGAAGAACCCAGGGACAGAAAGACATACAAACTCCACACAGAGGGGCCCCAAGCCAACCCAACCCAGAATTAGTGCTCATAGTGTAATGTCTTGCTGCATCCAACCTATTCTCTACTGGCTCCTTTACAGTCTCCACATTGACACACATCTCTGCACTTAAAGGAGGCTGTTTCATATTTGCAATGCTCCTGGCAGTCATTTTGCAAACGCAGTTTAAAATTCAATGCACTGGCTTGGGTCAAGCCAGTTCTAGTGCACTTCAGATGGCGTAGTTTATGCTACCTCAAGTGCTTGTAACCAGCTTGTAACCATGTCCTCCTTGGATGAATGGTCTTTGAGTGGCTGCAGCAGCGCACCAGTTATAGGAATTCTTCCATTCATCTTCCATCCATGCTTCTGTTGCCATAGCATTCCAGGTGCATAGAAATTGCAAGAAAAAGAATCCTTTGAAATGACCTACCTTTCTGCATTAATTTGTCATAAAATGTTATCTGATCTGCATTTAAGTACCAAATATAGACAAACACAATGTGTATAATGATGCAATATGTTGTAACCCCTTCCTGTCCTTGATAGGTCTTTGGAGATCTCTTTTTGGCAGATGGTTCTTGTAAATCACAAACACGAAAAGTTTGAGTGTTTTTTTTTAATCGCTAACAGTAGCTCTACATCAAAGGTAGATCTTGTTTTATTGATTGGACTCCAGCCTAAGGGTTCACTTACTCTTTCCACCAGCACTATGAATGTTTCCTGGTTGTGTTCAATAAAGACATGACACATTGTGTTTGTCTATACTTGGGACTTAGATGCAGATCAGATCACATTTTATGATCAATTAAGGTAGAAAAATAGTTCATTTCAAAGGGTTCACATATTTTCTCTTCCCACTGTACTGTGTTTTCACACTTCATTGCTGTTAGTTTCAGAAATTATAGGCCATAGTCGTTACATTTTATAAGGTTTTACTTCTAAAAAGTGACAGGTTTGGATTTGTCCTTACAGCTGTGGTTCAAACATCTGATGCTGAGCTTCAGGATGCTATACACTGTCGGCTATTCCTTGTCCCTCTTCACCCTCTTAACGGCTCTTATTATTCTTCTGAGCTTCAGGTAAGCTGTGGAACAAATGTGTGTAACTACCTTATAAAGCCTCTTTGACCAATCATGCAAATCAAGTGGTTTGTACTGACTGGTAAACTGACCCCCAATAAAGCAAAACTGCACATTTTAGAGTGGCCTTTTATTGTAGGCAGCCTAAAGCACACCTGTGCAATAATCATGCTGCCTAATCAGCATCTTGATATGCCACACCTGTGAGGTGGGATGGATTATCTCTGCAGAGGAGAAGTGCTCACTATCACAGATTTAGACAGATTTGTGTGATTTGAGATAAATGGTTATTTTGAGAATATAGAACAAGTTTTAGATCTTTGAGTTCAGCTCATGAAAAATGGGAGCAAAAAAAAAAAGTGTTGCGTTTATATTTTTGTGCAGTGTATATACAAATCATATAACCCACAATTGTAAAACTAAAACAACAACAAGATGAAATGAATGCAAATAACTTTCGCTTTTGTAAGTCAGATAAAAGCCACATTATCATAATGATGTAAAAAGTAAGTAAAAAGTGTAAAAAAAAAATAAAATAAAAGTACATATTCCATATAAGCCTGGATACACAACATATTTGGGGTATTTGTATGTCTCTTGACAGGAGACTACGCTGCACCAGGAATTACATTCATGCTAATCTCTTCCTGTCCCTCATCCTGCGAGCTGTATCCGTCATTATTAAGGACACCATGCTGGAGCGCCACTGGGGCCGAGAAATCCTGAAACAGACCGATGTGATTGAGATTCTTAGTCACCAGGTGAAATTAACTGATGATGGTTTGCTGTTATCTCTGTTGTAATTTAAACAGTTTCTAAAAACCTTCTTTTTTTAAAAATATCCTTTTCCTCTAGGCTGCTATTGGCTGCCGGATAGCTCAGGTTACTATGCAGTACTGTGTCCTGGCCAACCACTATTGGTTCTTTGGAGAGGCAATTTATTTGTATTCTGTGCTTATTGCCTCAGTGTTTGTTGACAACAACAAATACTTACCTTACATCTGTATTGGCTGGGGTAAGTTTAATCTTTATTCAAATAGCATGCATCTTAAGTCATTACCTAGATTTCTTATTATTATTAATTGCAAGTGAATTGTCATTCACGTGCAATGAATGTAATTGTTGCATTTTGGTCAAAAATTGTCTTGATCAGCACATGGTTGAAATAAAAGACAGTGGGCTGGCCATTTATTTTTGTACCCTGGTAACCAAACCAGCTGGCTATTGCTGGTTAATGGCTGATTTGAACAGGAAATGGCACAATGATCCCTTTTCAATCCATGAAATGACCTAAAAAAATTAATTGAGCAATAGCTGTCTTCAATCATAACTCAAAATAACAAGCTTACCTTTGCAGAACCTTTTCTTTTACAGCACCTGCAGCACTGAATCCTGCTGTCTTTTCTGTCTTTTTCTTAGGAACCCCAGTTCTATTTGTCGTTCCCTGGGTGGTGATGAAGCATTTAAAAGAAAACAAAGAGTAAGTATGTGTGCAGGTGTGTGAAGTGACCCCATGTGCCCTATCATGTCTCGACCCCCTGGTCCCACTGATCCAAATTAGACAGTGGAGAACTTGTAACAGCTGCCTTGTTTTCCTCAGGTGTTGGGCTGTCAATGAGAACATGAGCTACTGGTGGATCATTCGTTTCCCAATTCTTTTTGCCTCACTAGTAAGGATGACTTGTACAGATAGTTCACTCAGTGCATGCACTCCTCTGTATGTTATATTGTCTGAACATTTTTGCACAGGGTACAAAAAAAACGTTTTTTTCTATATTCTGATTAACAGATCAACTTTCTGATTTTCATGAAGATCCTGAAAGTAATTTTTTCCAAATTACGAGCCAGCAACCAGAGTGGATACCCTTATTACAAACTTCGGCAAGTTCTCTCAGTGTATTTTCACTTTTTCAATGTTGACAAGAAGCAATACGTTTGATGTTGTGACAAATTGCTCTGCTGTCTGATCTGTCCTGTTAGGCTTGCCAAGGCCACCCTGACCCTCATCCCTTTGTTTGGGGTTCATGAGATCATTTTTATCTTTGTGACAGATGAGCAGACAACAGGTGTTCTGCGCTACATAAAAGTCTTCTTCACCCTTTTTCTCAATTCATTTCAGGTAGGCACAATTAGACCACAGAGTAATACTTGTTAATTTTATATTGCTAAATAATGTAACCATCTAGACATTATGTAATGCGTTACTATGCAGCAAATATACATAGTAAACAGGACCTTTCTGGGGCATCTTTGCAGGGCTTTCTTGTGGCTGTGATTTACTGCTATGCCAATAAAGAGGTTTGTTGTTTCATCTCATATCCTCATTAATTTTTTCCCCTGTAGTACATAAACGTTACTGATAAGCAGAGTATCTGACAGACAACATACATGAATCTCCATTACGTGGATATAGAATTTGTCAAATTAAAACATGGTCAATAAACCTGATAATGGTAGGATTTTTATTCATCTTCCTGATAAGCCAATTTAGGGCTGTCAGGTGGGGATGTGCAGCTGGACAGATCATATAAGAATGCCTTAGAGTAAAAAGGCATGTTTCATTGTTTATGTCATCCATTTTTCCAAATGTAATCCAATTCATTAAGTTGTGTATAATTGATTTGATTGGTGAATTCATTTTCAGTTTCCATTCAATCTTCAAGTATCAGTCTGGATCATGTCACAAATATGGTTCACAAATTTGTACATTAACTCTGAAATGGTCCCCTCTAGGTCAAAACAGAGCTGTGCAGGAAGATACGCTCCTGGAGGATAGATGCTGAGACTATGTGCTGTGGACAGTGACTAGCCGTTTTTGATTCTCGAGTAGAAACTTTCTCCATCGCCACCGTGCCAGACCGCAACAGATCTCACGATACACCAATGAGAGCAATGCCTGATGGTTCACCCACTCCTGACAGTTCATCTACTTTTAGACGACAAGTGCAGCCAACATCCCCACAGCCCGTTGCTTTATTGCTGCACTGTCCGTCAGTGGTGAATGGAGACAACAGCCTGCAGCATGGGAATCAGGAGGACACTGGACAATCACCTGCAGCAATGCAAGTGTCCTTTGTCATTCACCTTCAAGACCCTGTGGAGTTACTCCCACATGTTGTAGATATAGATTCAGATTGAATATATTTTTGCATTCACTGAATATTTTGAGATTATATGTGGTTTGTTGTGAATATGCAACATTTTGAATAAGTAATCATTATTTACATTGTGTTATTGAAGTGGTGTATCCATCACACATTTGGGTAGAATGAACAAAACAAAAGCAACAAAAACGTTGAAAAAAAAGTTATTCATTTCAAACTGTAATCTAGAGCAGAACGTTATGCAGTGTCTATCTATTTTGTGAGAAGTTATAGCCTATTTGCTCTCATACTGTACATTCAAAAGGGCCAGTTAGTCGTTTGTATTACTTTTGCTGTGTGAACTTCATTACCCATAAACGCCTGGGAAATCAACGCACTGACGTCATCAGCGTCTTGGTGTCGTTGGCAACGGCGGAGGCTGGAGCGGGAAGGATAACTGCTAGCAACTGAGGACAACTCAAAACTGTCGATTACTCGGTACCTGGGAGAAGTGGAAAAGTTTTTGCATCTCACAATGATGTGAAGCTAAGTGTGTTATCGTTTGGTCCTACTGGAAACGGACAAGGAGCTATCCCGGTCATTTAGCTGTCTGTTTGCTAGCTAACGTATCTTAAAGTTACACTAGCTGCTCGGTTAACAAGTTGCAGCAAGACTGAGATATCAACAGGTGGATTTCTCATTTGAGATATTCACTCTCAATGGCCTCCAAAGGTAAAGGGAACTTTAATATTATAATTCAAGTATGTGGATACATCAAATTAGACCGTGAAACAGAACTCACAGCCATAAGTTGAAACGACTGTTATTGCCTGTCACTATTTTGACTTCACAGGTTGGCAGCATCCTTATGTCAACATATTCAAACATGTCAGAGTTGAAGACTGGAAAAGGTCGGCAAAAGAAGGGGATGTGTCAACATATACGGTAACTTTGTTACACCACACTATTATTATGAAGTATTAGTGGACCCCAAACTATGTTTTGAATATTAAACTAGGAAGTACGCATACAAAGGGGCAGTAAAAAGGTTTGTGTGTTTGTTCTAGTTCAGCTGTGATTTAATCTTATGTCAGCTACAAACAAAGGACTACAATAGTGACCTGTTTTCCCTCGGCAAAACTACAGTATAATCCTCCCTATCTGCCCTCCATATGTCCGAACAGTTATACTTTGGCTATATAAACACATTTTTGTCTCAGTCCTTGCCAACTTTCAAGTAACAGAAGGTGAATTATTTTGTCTGCTATGTCACTTTTAATACTAACCAAACAGGTTTTATTTTATGTCTGCTTTCACCGAAATCCTCCAGGACAAGAGACTGAAATCTTCAGTGTTCAGGATCAGGGGTTCTGTTCCTGCCAACACCTACATCCTGGTGCCCAAAAACAGCAACCAGTCTCTGGGACTGACAGGTCGCTACTTCTATCTTCTCTTCAGGCCCACCCCTGGAAAATACTTTGTGGTCCACCTGGACGTTTCTGTGGAGGTATCTGATTAGATTTTATTTTATGACATGTGTATTTGTGATCGAATCAGGTGTATTAATATACTGTGTTTATACTATCTATATAGTCTATCAAGTTCTTAAGGCTTGTCATACTGTGTGATCATGCGATTACCTCAGACAGTGGGTGATAGATGTTGGCATTCTACAGCTGTTCAGTAGAAAACCCAGCAAATTATTGAACTTTGGAATATTCAACCTTTATCTACTTTAAATGCCACTATGGTGTATTTGGGGATATAATTGATTTAAATAAAATTTAATGAGAAGGAAACACATTTTCCCCTCTTTCTGTGTGTTCTGTGATGTTTAGGAGGGTCAGGTGGTTCGAATCTCTTTTTCCAACATGTTCAAAGAGTTCAAGTCTACAGCTACCTGGCTCCAGTTTCCTTTCCTGTGCGGAGCTGCAAAAGATTCAGTGTATGAAAGCACAGCCAAATCTGCAAGACATGGTAAAAAATACAAGCACTCACATGCAACCCCATGTGGATATGAGCCTTTGTTTGTATGCAATGGAATAAATATTGTATGTCTTACTTCAGGACAAGTAGTATTTATGTTTTTATGTGGTCAAGGTTTGGTGGGTCCAGCTCCCACTTCAGTGCGTTGGACCTGTCTGATGCTGGATCTGCAGTACACACTCTCTGTCTACCTCAACCGCTGCTACAGCCAACTAAAGAGCATCAAGCTTTGCGCCAACATGGCAGTGAAAAACATGTTTACCAGCGACCTACTGTTAGATCCTGGTGAGACTTGATATCTGTTCCTGGCAGTATGAGTTTGAGATGATGACATGTGGTTAGCAGAAATGTAAGTGCTTTTCTTCAAAGTGGACATATTGAGAAATTGCAGACAGTGCTGTTGAAACGGTCCATTTCGGAACACTTCAAATCCTTTTAGTGGAGCTTTTATCATATACCTATCATCCCATATCTGATTACATTCTCAGATTTACAAATAAAATACACAGTGGCCTCTTGTATGACATCTGTGTGTGCAATTGTCCATGTGAACAGGAGTTTCCTTCAGTGAAGCTAAGATGATGGGTCTGGCATCTTCTCAGGGGACAGGTGCTATGCCCAGAGAAATGTCGTATCCTGTGCCCAAGGGAGGCTTCTGGCATGACCTCTATGATTATATCAGGTGGGGGAACCAGAAATTGTGTTTTCAGCATTTTTCCTTACTACTTCATTCATTTCTGAGGCCCTAATGTTTTTTTTAACAAAGACTCATGACCAGCACTTCTAACAATCAGATTTCTTTACTAAAAACACCAGATATATCAAATAAGATCTGCAGTCTGTGTTGTTATTAATGTGAGGAAACTGTACTGCGATGTAGTCTCTCATCTTGTCTTACCCCAACAGGTTTCCCTCAGAGGGATCAAAGTTACCCTTTGACTCCATCCAAAAAGACAGTCCAAGGCCCGAGGCTAGTAAGTCATGAAATATCACACTGCTCATCATTAATCTACAGGCACAAATGGATCAAATATAGTAAGATTTGCACAAAAATATTTGATTCAGATGTTTTTTAAACACTATTCTGAAAGAAGACATATTATTGGAGAAAACATGTTATTACATGAAAAAAGCATGTTTTTGCCTGCAGTGTCTCGCCTTCAATGTCTATAAACTACTACTACCTTCCTGACATTTCACCATTCATCAAAATAAATTAGAGCCACTGGAGCTTAAAAAAAATCCCCCATTACAAGACCCAGCAGCTCTGACAAAACACGCTTTCATATTCCTTTATCTCCCAGGTTGTGTCTCTAACCAAAGAAGCCCTGTTAGAGAGGAGTCTCGCTGTGTGAACCTCAGCAAACCAGTTCAGGATCGTGTGTCTCTCATTCAGCAGATTACTGCTCCAAAATTAGTAAGACTAAAGGACTGTTATATCTGTGACGCATGGTTGAGCCTTTGTGACGCACATATAGGTTTCTATGGTTTTCTTTCTTTTCACTTTTCTCCTTTTGTACCCTCAGCTCCCGAGGAATCAAACCCCCATGTTCACCGACATACCAGAGCTGGGTCTTGTTTCCACTCAGCAGAATGACGAGTGGCTTCACCGTGATGATGACCAGCATCAGCAGGAGGCAACATGCTCAGGTTCACAGCTGTTCCCATCCAGGCCTCCCTGGAGTACAGATGATGGAGGAGTTCATGTGCACATTCATCCTGAGGATGGCTTCAGCAAACATGGGGAGGAAAGTGAAGAAGAGGTGACAAGATTTTACATTCATCCATTCTAAAAGCATAAAAAGACATTTGTTTACCACATAATGTTTTGATCTTTATTTTTTAGTTTGTTTGTACTCCAGTTCCACATCCTGTCCATCTAACATCATCCAAAGAACCTAGACAGGAGGTAAGAGATGAAGACACTAGAGAGAGAAATGAAAACAGCTCCTGTGAAATAATATTTTGAAAGTTAATTATACATTTCTTTTATTTTACTTCCTCTCTCCTTGTCAGAAACTTCTTCCAGACCCGATCCTCAGGCTCAATCGAATCATCGGCTTTGGGGGAGCCACGACTAAATGTGTATGCTCATGTGGAGTTAAACCCTTATCTGGCTCGCTCCATTTGAAGGTTAAAAATAAAACTGATTAATTTAAAGACGGATGAAAGTCTAACGGCTGTACTTCACTGCACTGTAGGCCCTGTGGACCAAGTCAGGTGACGCAGTGGTGTATCCATGTCATGCAATTATCGTCTCTATGAAGATATCATCCAATCAGCAGAGATTCTTCATAGGCCACACTGATAAGGTAATTGTGCTGAGATGTGTCATGCTGCAATCCAATCTGCAGGATGGTACTGTGTCGATTCACCAAAGTCCTGGAAGAGAGCATTTTCTAGTGTTTTCTTTGCAGAAATGACATTTTTGCAACATTGTGTATATCTGTTCTCTCTGTAGATATCTGCTCTGGCTTTTAATGGCTATGCAACACTACTCGCCTCTGCACAAACTGGCAACCACAGCGTAGTTCGAGTGTGGAACTACCACAAAGGAAACTGTCTGGCCATGTTTAGGATTCATGCTCATTCTTTATCATCTCTTAGGTAAGCAGGTGTATACACACATGGAGTCACGCACACACGGTTATCTTGCATGTGCAATGAGGTTCAATCTTATGTTGAACACTGCTCACTCACACTAATTTTGTCTTTTTTGTTCTCTTTCCATTTTGAAGCTTCTCATACAGTGGTGGTATTCTCTGTGGAGTGGGTAGAGACAGCCACAGTAAAACAGTAAGCGTCACAAATATACATTTTTCCACATTCAAATCCAAGGGCGTAGTTTTTCTAATGGGATCAAAAATGAGGAAGGACTATGCATGGGCAAAGCTGAACTCTGAGCTGCACTCAGAATCTATGTACTATTACTTTCTACCCTTATTAGAATCCATTTCTCACCAAAGCTGTGAACTGACTCCTAACTCAACCTTTCATAGATGGTGGTGGTGTGGAACACTGTGAATGTTAGTAAAGGTGGAGAGGTGACCATCTTAGCCAAAGCACACACAGATGTGGACATCTGCACCATGAAGGTTGCCTTCTTTGATGATACAAGGTATCCTCTCATGTCCATGTTTGTATTTTTGGTTGTGTATTGTGTTATGTTTATATATTAGGGTACAGGCCTATGCACATGTCCTTCCATCTGTTAAGAGTCCATGTTGATGATTCAGGTGCTCTCATTTAGTGATGTCAATAGCAAATTATCCACATATTCCACATATACTGCATCATGTCATGTTCGAAGTCTGTAGCAAATATAAGATAGAAATTTATATTCACACACTTTGAACCCAATTAAATGTAAATGGTGCAGCTGGTTCATGAGAAATGTCCATCCAATCTCACACTCACTTCCCGTGTCAGAAGCAGGTGTTGAGTCGGAGAGATGAAATAGGTTCAAGCTGCAGGTGCTGAAGAGAAATCGGGTTTAGACCATGGTTCAATGTGTGAGAGTGCTTATTTCAGAATGGTGTCATGTGGTCGCGACAACATTCGCCTGTGGAGAGTGAGGAATGGGACGCTGCGCTCCTGTCCAGTCAACCTAGGTGAATACCACTCAGTGGACTTCACGGATGTGGCCTTTGAGGAAGGACACTCCTCCAAACAGCATCTTGATGATCGAACACTGTGAGGGGGCAAACCAGTCACTAATACCATTTGAATTGTAACAATTAATCAAATCAATTTCACTAAGAATTTTATTGGCATTTTTCCCGCTCTATAACTTCCAACAGATTTGCCAGCAGTCGGAGTGGCTACATCTTTGAGATCGACTATAGCAGAGTTGTTATTCAAAATGTCAGGAGGCTGTTGCCTGCACAGAAGCAGCATGCAAACCGCAGGGAGAAACTGACCTTTAAGACAGGTGTGTTATTTAGTGGTTTAAAGCGGTGGTTGGGTAGAGTGAAAAACATTGTAAAGAGCTTGTGAAGATTTTGTGTGTGCTTGTGTCCCAGGTCCTGGCATTGCCATCAACAGCATTAGTGTGTCCTCATCATTTTGTGCTACGGGCTCTGAAGACGGCTTCCTGCGGCTGTGGCCTCTAGATTTTTCCACCGTGTTCCTGGAGGCAGGTAAGCACAGTGGTAAAATTGTTTACCCGCAGCAAAGTAAAAATAGCTCACAATCCACAGGTGGTGGTATAAGCTCCAGTTAATGCATGTCTACATCAGCAGGAGGGAGTTTTTTTCAGGTTGTTTTTCCTGATTGACATTGCCTATAATCATTATCACTTTTCACCTCAAGGAATTAAACATGAACTAAGGTTTTGGTGGTAGAAGCTAGGTTGATGTGTACAATAATAGAAAAATCACAAATCAAACAAACCTGACATGTATTTATTGTGTGCGTAGTGATGATCATGTCCATAAAAGGGAGATGTGTATGTGCATACCCTTACACCCTCAAACTCTCACCCGGACCAATCTTACTCAGACACATGTCATTGTTTTCCAGAGCATGAGGGACCTGTGAGCCTGGTGTCAGTCTCATCAGACAGTCTGCAGGTCCTGGCGGCCACCTCTACTGGAAACCTGGGTTTCCTTGATGTGAGCAGCCGTGGTTACAACACACTAATGAGGTCACACACAGACACCGTGCTCGGCTTCAGTGTGGACGGAATCCGTCGGCATCTCACAACAGCCTCTTCTGATGGCACAGTGCGCATTTGGAATATGGACTCCTTGCATCAGGTCAATCATTACCACATTTTATGGAACTTTAACTCTAACTACTGATAATATTCAGATCCTACTCAGAATTTTTTTCCATTAAATATTCACTTTGCCAAAATCTATTAAAAAAATCCATTAAATCTAACTAGACATAAGCACTTTGTGTTCCACATTTCTCTGTAGAAGCAAAGTCATTCAAGGATCTGTTAAGATGGTTGTTAAGGTCATCAGCCTTTGATGGCAAAACTGAGCAGCTTTGAAGAATTTTTTAATATTGTTATTTTTCTATACACTCCCAATTGCAATCACAACAATTTTCCGGTGGCAAACCAAACCACAAAGCAATCATTTGGAGTAGCCTGTTTAAGTAACTTTAGCAAAAACTTTTTTTTACTAATTTAAAGGCATTTAACTAATGAGAATATTCTAAACTTGCAAAAAACTTGCAGTGCCTCCGTTACCTCTTGTTAACTTCTACTTTCTTATGGGTCATTTGCTGTTTAACTGACTGTCTTTTGTCTCCTTTGCTTAGTTGTATGATTTTGTGTCAGAGGACAGCCCATGTTCTGTGGCCTTCCATCCCAGCGAGCAAGTCTTCTCTTGTGGCTTCAGCTCCGGCATCATTAGAGTCTTTGACATCTCCAGTGCCAAGCTGCTGGCAGAGCACAAGTGAGTCTCAACTAACGTGGTCCTTCAGGTCCACCAGTGATTGCAATTCCTTGTTTTGGATTCAAAAATATTCTATGGGCACAATTGCTTTATGCTATTATATTATAGACCAAGGTGTTTCCAATGACTGGGAAAACAGCTAGATACAATTCTTCTAACCTTGGTCCATCTGGGCTAAATACCCCCAAAGTCTTCTCAAATCACCACATTAAGACACCAAAACCTCGACGATAACCACAGGAAATCCCATGCTGCATTAAGTATCAAAACCTTCTGAAATTTAGGAGATTTTCACAAGAAGTGCAATAAAACATTGTTTTGCCCCAAACTGCAGGTGATCCAGATAAAATGAGCATGTGAGGTTTTTTCCCTCACTAAAAAAATAGCATAAGATTGGTGCATTATTTAGCCGCCCTGCTGACAAGATTATTAGAACAAGGTACTAATGGATTCCTTCAAAATATTCATGTCATATGATGTCAGTATCCCTACAGTTAGTTTGCTGCAGCTTCTGAGAGACAGAAAGTTGGCAGGGAAAGTGAAAAAGCTTTTGTGTATTCTCCAAGAAATGAATGACTGCCTTTGTGCTTTTGATTTTGTGAAATAAAGGCAGCACAGAGGTGAAGTGGTGGGTCTTGCCTTCTCTCCGGATGGGGAGTTCATGTACAGTGCTGACTCTCAGGGCTCTTTGGCACTCTACAACGCCTCTGAGGAAGAACACAATGTGATCAGAGTTGTGTGTATGTATACCCATGGGCAAACCAATGCACAAACACACTTTAAAAATGAACTGCATACACTTTCTGATATGTTGCATATTAGCAGCTGATGTAGTGTTTCTTCATGTAATACAGCCAGGTTCAACATCACTGTTTGATTCTCTGTACCTGATTGGTTAGGTAATGTTCTGGCCCGAGGCACTGAGCGCGCTCCAGATGCCCTCACAGTGAGCAGTGACAGCCGCTGTCTGGCTTTTGTTGGTCCTTCAGAGTACATCGTCACCATTGCTGACTCACAGTCTCTGGAGGAGGTATGTTGCACACTGCTGACCATATAATTTACTGCATTGATTGACCAATATGTTTATAATGCTCACACTCCACTAAATTAATAAATTCATATAGCTGAGCTTCAGAGGTCATGTTGTTTTTAGTTCTCCTTGCTTACTGATTGTCTTATGTGGCCTGTTCCATCTCGGTTTAGTTGCTCCATGTAGATGTGAGTATTTTGGACGTGCAAAGCCCCCGTCTTGATTCTGCACTGAAGGTCTGCTTCTCTCCGGCTTCCACTGAACACTTGTTGGTCGCCACATCTGCTAACAAGATCCTCTGGGTTAGCACCAAGACGGGCCGACTCCTCCGAGAGGTAACACTGCTGATTTTTAACACATTAGCTGAATTCACAAAGAATGGATTGCAGGTACTGATTTACACATCCAAAAGATAACACACACACACAAATTCCAGTTTCATACAGTGAGCTTATATGACTGCATCATATGTTGACACCACAATAATCAGACTAAGCCAGAAATCTTTTCATTTCATCTTATTCATTTCTCGTGTATTTTCAAGAATGACACACAGAAGCTGAGAGGAACGTCCTGTCTTATTGCCTTATAAATTAGCTTCTTTTACCACCTGCTCTCTGAAGACGGTAATAATGCCACTCTAACTGCATGTGGCTATTAGGGCTGGTGTGTGTGAATTAGATTTTATTTGCAATGAAAGGCTCATTTGCATAGAGAGAGGCCAACTTTGCACCAAATGGATGCATATTACCTTATTTAAATATCTACAAATAGAACCGGAGCACCGAGACGCAAATTGTTAAGCAGCACAGTTAGGGGTGCAAATTACCCTGTGCGGGTTCTTTGAGAACTACGCGGTTTGTTTTTGCCTTATTTGCACATGTTTAGCAGCTGCAAAAGCCTTGCAGTCCTTTTGTGAATTTGTGTCTAGAAAAATACATAAAAAGGTTGAATTACTGTAAGTACTTACATGCTCTGGCTGTGGAATAAATATTCAGAAAATATGTCCATAAATAGAACCAAGAGAGAAACAACAGTACGAGTTTTGATTTGTTTATTTTTTAATCAACCCTGTGGTGGGTGGATCTCTGTCCTGACAGGTCTCTAAGGTGCACAAACACCAGTGTTCTTCTCTGGCTGTGAGCGAGGACAGTCGGTTCCTGCTGACCGCTGGACACAATGCTGTAAAAGTGTGGGATTATCACATGCAGCTCCATATTAACTCACAGGTAGTGTGTGAATCTTTATTAATGAGCTTTATTGACTGGAATGTAAACTACAGATCTATAGATCTGTCTCTTGTATTTCATATATAACCTTCAGCGGTTTCATGTATTTTACAAGTCAACAAGTATGAGTCAAATAACTTGTTAATGTGAATGAATGCAATGCAAAGTGCTTTGCTGCAGACTTAAAAATACTTCAAAATGCCTATCACAATTTCCCAAATCACAAGTTGACAAACTGAGTTGTGTTGGGACTTTTGAGACAGATATTGGTTTAAGAGGGGGAAAATGTACTTTTTTTTTTAGCTATAAATGCACTGATTTGGCACAGATATGACTATGCAAAGGTACTCAGAAACAAATTACATTATTGAAGAATATTTTACATATAATACATATTAATAATACAGTGTATGACATTGTCAAAGTAATTATAGGTTTGTTTCTCTGTACTAGATGTTCATAGGCCACAGTCAGCCTATCCACCAGGTGAGCTTCACCCCTGACCAACTGGGTGTCGTCTCAGTGGGAGACGCCATTTTCCTCTGGGACTTCCTGGCACATCCTGTAGACTCCTTTACTGACAGCCGGTAATAATCCCTGTTGCATGTTTGAACCTTTGAATTAATGTGAGTGTTAACTTGAATGGTAAAATATCCAACAAACTCTGTCCTCACTCACAGGTCACCTCTCAGGGTGAGCTTCATCTCAGCTCCTAAATCAGGTAACTTCATTTAGAGTTTGTATTCATGCTATAATGATATAGATAAACCTGATTAGTAATGTTCTTAGTAATAAATTTGGTCATGTAACAGTTCAACCGGATGCTGAAATGAGCGGAGCTCAGTTGTCCAATGGGATACCTCGACAGACAGCGCCCCTCCCCTCCTCACCGCCACCACGACTGGACATCAGCAGCCTCGACCAGGTTGGCCAGGAGGGTGAGTTGCCAATTTTAAATGACGCATGAACACATCCTTCCTGCTGTTGACTGTACGGCTAGCTGTCAAAACTCACACTTTTATAGCTGATGTCTTTCTCAATTCTGACTTACTGCAATATACTATGGAAAATGTATATGTTTACCACGGTGTTCATAACTTGGCAATATCTTTTTTAGATCACAGTTTCAGTAGCTGAAAGAGTATCCTATACATTAGGAAATTCAAAATCTTCAAAATCTCAAATGAAGCTTCAGAATCTTGTAACAAAGTGATTTATTAGATTAAATTGCATGGTCTTGGTTATTTCCCTTTTTATGTGACAAGGAGGAGAGCAAACGGTTTTTTGACTGTAATAAAAAGGTTGTTTTTTAAAGGCTAGACACCAGCAAATCTGGATAACAACAGAAGCGGGGCCATGAAGGATGTGCAGGTAGACCTGATGATAACATTACTCTAACCCTCTGTCTTCTCTTCTCTTTCCCTCTTTAAGCTTTTGGCTCCTTGTCGATTTGTGATGACACCCCGACCATCCCAACCGCTTCAGTCCCAGACCCTGATTCAGGTCCTTCTTCTGAACCCAGACCTGCTGTCTCCTTCCTCAAAGTCACAGAGCTGGTGAACACGTCTCTCACAAGTCATATGGACTCAGGTAAGTGCCACTGAATTATTGTGCATTACTGAACTGTTTTCTTTTTAAATGACAGAATTGCAATTTACTTCAATTTTATCCTTCAGTTGAGTTGAAAGAGAAGAAGCCAGCACGCCCTGATTGTTACAGGCACTTTATTCCACGTTTCAAGAGCTCCACTCCTGATGAGGTAAAGAGCACTTTGTATAATGATAGACTGCAATCACTGGTTATGTAAATGTGTTTACACGCGATGTTCTCTCTGACCCAGGCTGCTGTGGCTCCCAAACCAGGAGAAGAGGGCATCAAGCTGAGAGCAGTGATTGGATACAATGGCAATGGCCGTGGCAACATGGTGTGGAGCCCTGACCAAGGTTATTATTATTGGAAATGTTAATTAAGAAAATATGATTTGTTTAATCCAAGTGCCAAATGGCTGTGAGCAGGGAAGTGTTTTTGTTTACTTACAGCTCACCTGAGAATTTGACTCTTTTTTTTTTTTTAATACATTGCATATTTTTCTCATATGAACTATAGCTTATAACTTTGGACAGATACAATTAAACTACAGCTACACACTCTTAACAAATTGACACTTAAGTGGAAATAGAAATTAAATAAAATACACAGAAAGCTTGCCTCTCATATCAGCTGTTAACAAAATGGACTGGGTGTTGTTTTTCACTATCCAGCATTCGATTTCTGTTGCAGGATTGTTCGCGTACTCGTGTGGCAGTGTGGTGGTGGTAGAGTACCTTCACTCAGGAAGTCAGAGACACCTGCAGGGCCACAGTGAGGAGATCTCTTGTCTAGCAGTCACACATGACGCACAGGTAATTTTCATAGTTCTCAGATATATTATAGAAAAACACAGTATGTGGGGTGTGATGGAGACAGAAGTAACAAAGAGCTTTTTAGCTTCTGCAGGTATAGAGCGATGTTGCTATTGGTAACAGCAGTGGCGTGCACAGACTTTTTGAAGGGCAGGGGCGAAAAAAAGTCGCCCTCTGTGCACACACCTGGGTAACAGTATAATTAACTGATGTAAGGTTCAGCCAGCAGGGTGTTGAGTGGGTGAACAAACTACTGCTCCAGCTTGATCAGTGCACCCTCAGGCATCACAGTCTTCTTTTTGTGTGTGTTAAATGTAACTCCTAAAATCTACACTCTAGTTTTAGCATTTCATTACTCTGAAAGCAGCTGTTGTGTGCTAAATGTACTCAAAAAATGCCAGTGTCGTTACACTCAGCCAAAGAGGAAGAAGAACCTCTTTGTATATATGTTCTGTTATAATTTTGTAAAGCATTTCTGGCATTAATAAGCATGATTTTAAAGCAGAGAGAGAAACAGGAGAGTGAACACAGGCAGGTAAACAAGATACAATAAGCAAACAAAAACTCTAACAGTATATAGTACCAAAACAAATTAAATGTTCTTCCAGAGAAAAGAAAAGGGTGTAATGTACTCTCTCTAATACCCCTTTTCAACCAACATGAACCTATTCCTATTGCTGGGCTTGCTTTTCTCATACAGCAGACTACATCGTCTCCTTATAAATGTTGTTCATCGGAGTGACTTTCACACTTTATTGTACTTCTTAGTCTGTAATTGCTGTGGCAGCTCTTTGTGCTCAGCACACAGGAAGCTGTAATCGCTTCTTAGAACAGAATTGGGCTCCAAATGAGCCTCTGAAAAACATGTGTTATGTGATACTGGGACAATCAGCACAAAGGAAAGTAAGTGGCCAAAGGAAATTCACGGGGCTGCTTTATCAATATATTAAGATTCTGGTTCTGATTAAATGAATGTCTTTCTATAAAAAAGTGGGTTGAAGGGAGTTTTTTTTTCTTAAAGTCTTCTAAAAAACTATTGGATAAGATGTTTCTGAACCACTGGGCCAGAAAGAAGCAGGCTACCTTCTCATGTTCGGCATGTGTCCTGTTAGTGTCAACATCTGGGCCTGAAATATGAAGCCAGTGCAGAAGTGCCTTGCATTCTTGCATTCTTCCTACTTTCCACTAGGGGCAACTCCACTGGTGGCAAAAAGGAGTCTGATTATATTGAAGTCAATGAGAAAATGTCGCTACTCCTCACTTGATTTATTCCCTCATTAAACAAGTATGCTCAAAGGCTTGGCTCAACTTTTTATTGGGTCCATGTTTTAGAACTTTTACAGTGTTCATGAAAGTTGATTGTAACATTTTAGACGCCCTAAACATGTTTTGTTCAGTCTTTGATTGTGCTCCATGCTAATGAAGCTAGCGATCTGGTGAGCTGGTAACTTAACATTTTGGTTCATGCTCCTCCCCAACTCCACCCTCTCATCCAAATATGGTCACTTCTTGCTTCTCTGTGATACAGTCTATGTTGCTCTGTGTCTGTTACTTCCTGTCCAGACGGTGGCATCAGCAGCTGGTGGCATTAATGGTAGCAGGAGCCTAATCTGCATTTGGGACGTCCAGAATGGAACTTGTCGTAATTCCATCTCCTACCACAGGGGGGCCGTACAGAGTCTTGCTTTCTCCAGGGATGATCGCTTCTTTCTCTCTGCTGGTCAGTTAAAAATGAATGAGTGATTGACATTAATTTTGTAAGACCTCAACAGCGAGGCTCAAGAAGTGAAAATAACCCATATTGACACATAATGCTTTAACCATCCACCATATAAAAGTCTTTCTGAATGATCAATGGAGTAAATTAATGGGAAATTTACTTCCAGAACCAGAGCAGCAAAAAATGTGGGTGGTCACTGCGAGCTCTATTGATTAAAATACAGAAAATGTCTCAGCTATGGCCAACCATGTGACGATGCTACTGCACACACTGACACTGATTCTAGCTAACGCTCCTTAGGAGACTTCTCTGACCCAGAGGTGGCTCTGTGGAGCAGTAAGACCTTCCAGCTGCTGTACAGTGTGAGTATGTCAGGACCTATCCATGACGCCGCCTTCAGCCCATCAGCAGCCAGCCAGCTGGCCTGTGTGGGCAGCCAAGGAGCTTACTTCTGCATCATCCACACACAAGGCTTGGATGTGGACCTCAGGGTAAATGACCACAGAAAACAACAACTTAATATTGTAGGAAAGAATGTATGTGTAGTTGATAAAACACTCATCTCCTGAAGAAAAACTTGAAGCAGTCTTCTCAAGTAGACTTAGTATGTGTTTTTGCTTTGGTACATAAGCATCACTACTCCTTTACACTTATAGGTCCAGGAGGTGAAAGCTCCAGCAGAGGTGGGTGATGTGGAGATGACGGCTCTGTGCTACCACATGGATTCTTTTCTGTTCACGGCCACCAACCGAGGACACATTTGCGTTTGGGACGTAAACACACAGCGCTGCTTCATGACCTGGGAAGCTGACGAGGGAGAGATCGGTACAAACAAACCCTCTTTACATTCTAACCATCTAATTTGGATAACAATATTCGTCTTTTACTCTCAATGATTCTTACAGAAAAAATACGATTATTCTCTAAGGAGGTGCTTATTTCATGTGGTGAAATTGCCTGAATATTGCTGACATTTTTCAGTCCTGTGGCTTAGAGGAATTTTGCTCCTGGGTTTCTTCAAATTATGATAATATTGATGTTTTCTTGGGGTAGGAGTGCTCCTGTGTCGAGGGAACCGTCTATTGACAGGCAGCAACACCCGCTGGTTACGACTGTGGGAGGTAGAAGCTGTACAGGGCCTGAAGCCTGAGGAAAAGGTCTGCAATGGGGAGGACAGGTCTGTAGCTCATTCTGGGTTTTTTCCCTGCCCCCATTAAACTTAACCACTATAGCCCTCTTAAGAGTGTCTCTAGATGATGACTAGAAGTTAAAAAAACTTACATTTTTAACATATTATCTAGCTGTTAATGTAAAAGACATTGTGCTTAATGTGGAGACTGTCAGTAATTCTCTAATGAGGCGTTTAACACATGTGTAATTATGGTTTAATGCAGTTTAATGTTTTTGATTTCTCCTAGGCCTGACTTGAATTATTATTATATTATTATTATTATTTTTCTGTGCAGAAAGCTCTCTGCCATGTAAAGTACAAAAGGTGTCTGCAACAATGCAATAGTTTGTTAATGTGTAAATTGGATAAAACAACAAATACAATCAAGCCGTGTTTGAATTTATTAATGTCCTCATTGTTTTTGGGCTGTCCCTCAGTAGGACCATGGTGGTTTTGGAGCAAGAGATAATGCTGGACGGGACGACGGTCAGTGCAGCATTTGATAACATGATGGACATGGGCATTGTTGGTACCACAGCAGGAACCCTCTGGTATATCAACTGGTCAGACAACAGCAGCATCCGGCTGGTCAGCGGGCACAAGACCAAGGTACCAGTGTGCACTCTGGGGATTGATGAATTGATGGCATGACACACCTCCGGCCCCACTACACAGTGTTTTGATGATACGATACATGCTGTGATTTTTGCTGTAACATATATTGCAATTTATTACATTTTACTGCATATTTTGTCCCCAAAGGAAAACTTTGTCAGCATCTCTATTTATCGAGACAATTCATCTCACTTCAATAATTTTTATTGAGACAGAATCGGATTGTCAAGCAGGCAATGAGACCCACATTAACTGTTTTCCCCACCAACCCCACTCCTAATATGTGCAGTTGTTAAGCTGTCAAACACAGTTGACCATGGATGAGATGATTTGCCATGAATTTGATGGATTGTGATGGAATTCAGTAGAGATGTCTATGGTGCACTTCATTGATCCTCTGACATCCAGCAGCATCACCATCTGGTCAAAGCTGCCAGTAACTAGTTTAATGCTAGTTAGCATATGTTAGTATCTTAACTAAGAGGGCCAATATGGTGAAAATTATACCTGCTAAACCTTCAGGTTAACCATTGTCCTTGTGAGTGTTTTCATGCTAATCTTAGCATGTAGCTTAAAGTGGAGTTGGAAGAATTGCAAACGTATTACATCCCACCCCTTGACCCTCCGATATTGCTATCGCAATCAAAAGATATACATTGATTTAGTATTTATATATTTACATTGTTAACAGAAAATAAGAAGAAAGTTAAGAAAAATATCTTACATGTAATTTTGGAGAGACAGATATGAGTTCTGAGTGGTGCTGTGATCCAGGAATGACATTCATTCTCAGTGTTTACTCCCCTGTGCTGTTCAGGTGAACGATGTGGTGTTTAGCTCTGACGAGAGACACTTTGCCACCTGCAGTGAAGATGGCAGCGTGAGGGTGTGGTCAGCACCAAGCAACGAACTGGTGGTGCAGTTCCAGGTGCTCAATCAGGTGAGTGAATACCACAAATACAGTGTGTGGCTCAGGTACAGTATAAACTGAAGAACCATAATGCTTTGATGGAACATCTGAGTGAATTTGATTACATATATCCAACTGATTGGTGGTGTACTAGTGCAAAAAACGTTTTGATAACATCCCCTTTGTTTTTCCTCTGTGCGCAGGCCTGTGACTGTGTATGCTTTAGCCCTTCATCCAGTCAGGAGAGTGCATGTGTAGCTGCAGGATACAGCGATGGGACCCTGAGGATCTTCCGCCTTTCTTCCTCAGAGATGGAGATGAAGCTGCATCCCCATCAAGTGGCTGTCACTGCCATCCAATACTCTGCTAGTGGTGGGAGAGAATAGTAGTGCCAAATACATGTTGTGTGTTTATAATAACACTCCTTTCAGGAGTTACTCTATTTAGTTTCACATGTATTTATTACATCATTTTTTTATGTAAATATTTATTTTTGTATTTTATTTTAATTTATTTTAAATGTTATTCATTGGCTTAAGTCCCAGCGACCCCAGTTAGGATAAGTGGTTATGGATAATTAATATATTTATTCTTTTCTTGATTCATTTTAAAGTGTATAATTTCCCCCGTTTATTGTCCCAATTGTATATATCTCTTTAATATTTTCTTTCTTTTTTATACATATTTATTATGCTAATGAGGCTAATTGGTCATTCATAGCTGGCAGTTAAGTTTAATGTTGTACTGATACTGCTTTGTTTCATCCAATTTGGCTGTTTTTTTTTTTGGCTCCCTGCAGGTCATGTGATCCTTTCAGCGGGGAAGAATGGTCTGGTAGCTGTCAGCAGCCCAGTGAATGGAGCGACTGTACGTGTCATTAGGGACCACAAAGGAGCTCCGATTACCACCATCCAGTGTGTGAATAAACAGGTCAGCTCACTGAGTCAGGTCAAGGAGCGATGCCTAAACAGAGCTTAATATGGCAGCCGATAGAATCAGTGACAGAAGTTGAATAGAAAATGAATCGATTCTGCAACAGCATTCACTTATCAAACAACTTTGAACATGTGCTCAACTGACACAAAACAGTGAAAGTGAAAAGACTTACTTCTCAATACCAGTCCTACCACTACCTACTACTACTGTATAAGCACTCTTAAGCAGTAATGGAAAACAGCAACACAATTGTTTTTATAAATTATATGAAAATGTCATTGGTCATTACTTTAAAAATGTGCCACGGGAAATGTATTTCAAATGTTAATTGATGGCCTGAATTCTTTCATTTATTATGCATAATAATAAACTAATAGCAGCTTAATGGTCAATTTCAAAGACTCTGATTACACCTCATTGTCATTATTCCTACATAAATGTATTTTTCTTTTCAATCCTTTCAAACCCACTTCACTTTTCATGCACTTAAAGAATCATATAATGCATGTTGGCAAATGACCTTCTTCAGTTCCTGTGCTCCTGACAGTTTTCTGCCTGCCTCTCATACAAAGAATTGCCTGGCATTTCCTTTCTCCCACTCTCCACAGCTACAGGCTATAAGATTATGAATCTATGGGATGTTCTTATGTTTCTTTTTGCTATTCTGACATTTTATGAATGTGTTTTTCGTCAGCATGTAGTTGAAGCTGTGTAACTTTGTGATCCTCAGTGTAAGAATTTCGGACTGGAAGGAAACGAGATGTGGCTGGCTGCCAGTGCTGACAGACGCGTCAGTGTGTGGGCTGCCGATTGGTTGAAGGACAAGTGCGACCTGCTCGACTGGCTGACATTTCCTGCTCCGGCCTTTTTTGGGGTACGGCTGAACTCAAATAGGAAATGTGTAAAATGTCACTCTGAATGAAGGCCCATAGGTACATTTTTAGCCACATTTAAATGAAAAAATCTTGTTCTTGATCATGTTCCCTCCATGACAATCTTTGTTTGCTGAACAGCGTCAGAGGAACACTGATTTCTAACAGGAACCTGCTTTACTAGTGTTTTTTTGTTTGTTTTTTTTTCACCAATTTTAATCACTGAGTTGGTTTGTCTTTTAAAGGAATCTGTTGATAATTCAGCTCCCAGTAAAAACCTCCTGAGCCTTTGGATCTTTAGTTATCAGAGAAAAAAGCTGAGCAAACGTCAGTGGCAACTCAAATAAATGTATGTAGGGATACTTAAGCAAACTTTCTGAACAATGAACACAGAGGGAGTTTTAACTGGGAGAACCTGAGTGCAGGTGCTACATGCCACAGCTGAGTAAAACCCCTTGTGATGGAAAAATTACACATTTGCATTTAACTGTAATGCTGATGCATTATCACTAAACCTTTGTCATATCATAACCGGGACCATTCAAATGATTCTATTAATTTCACAGGATTTTACAGAATTTATTTTTTACTTAAACATTGCTCAGAATGTCATTGCCTGTTTTGGAAATCTTTAAAAAAAATTAGGCTCAGTCCATGTTGGACCTTTGTACATCTAATGCTTTTGTAAACCTTGTGTGTTATAGGACAGCCCACCTCCAAGCCTGGCTGCCTTTTCCCCGGCAGACCCCAGTCTGGTGGTCTACACTGGCTATGGAGTAGAGAAAGAGCTGTCCTTCTACAGCCTGACTAAAAAACAGGTAACACCACCACCCCTGTGTTATTTTTGCTGAAGAGGGCAGATATTTCTGGCAGAATGTCAGATAAATGTGTGTAATTCCATACTTTTTCTTTTACTACAGATCATTAAAAAGATTGCTCTGCCCAGCTGGGCCACATGCTTTAGCCTCTCCTGTAAGAATGAACTCATAGCTGTGGGATCTGAAGGTTTGTCTTTTATGATGCATCTTTATGCTTCTAGGAAAGTAATGCAGTTCTCGTTTGGAGCATAATTCATTTCTCACTATATGACTGATGTCTTCTCAGAGCGAGTGCTGAAGTTAATCAAGTCGACCAGCGGCAGGTTCCAGGACTTCCTGCAGCACAGTGACTCGCTGCAGACGTGTCACTTCTCCCCCACAGGAACGCTTCTTTTCACTGTAGCTTATAATGAGATCCTGCTGTGGGAGGTGCAGAGCCTCTGAGGGCCTCAAACTTTGTAGCTTTCACCTGTTTCACATGTGCCTAGTTTAAAATGTAACTATAATGTACATAATTTTATTACCCAGTATTTATTTTTTAGCAATTTTTAGGGAAATCATAATTTTTTGTGGTGAAGCTCTGTGTAAAATTTGCCCTATCGGAGTTTTGTTGTGTATATTTTTAAAATACATGTTTTGCTTTTCTTTTTTTTTTAGGTTTTTTAACTGTGACTTAGAATGTGAATGAATATGGTTGAGTGAATAACACTTTGTGTCATCATAATTTGTGGGCTGCTGTGGGACGGCCTGAAGTTTAAATAAAGCAGCATTTAAAATAACAATGTGTATGATAAGATGACTCCAACAATACTATGGTGCACCAAATACAAAAGGAGAGACTTTTACAACTAATGATATTTGTATTTTTACTTGTCCTTCTAATGATGGTACACACACACACACACACACACACACACAGTAGATACTCCTTCACTGCTTTGTTTAGGATAAATGCAAAGAGCATTGAGAGCATTACATTTAGTACAAAGCCATCTGGAAGTACAAATAAGGTTGCCACGCTGGCAAAAAAGAGGGGAATTATTTAATATTATGGACATATTTTGAAAGTAGACTATAAGCAGCTGCTAGACTCTGTACTGGGACAGTAATCAACAGCTATCATTGCTGAGAACCAAAGTGATCCTATTCATCCTATCCAAATATGGGAACCTCAATCTCCTTAAATACACTGAAGTAAACCCGGGTAGCAGGGTGCCTGTTCAGCCAGCAGAGGGCGTGTTTTCACCGTTTCCTCCGTGAACCGGAATGATATGGTTTCACCTTGGGTGCATATCGCCGTGGAGAGGCACACGTTTGCGTTTAGATAGAAATTTGACATTCAAATGACAGATAAATGCCTCTGTAATACTGCAGCGCGCCTGACTGTTCGTCAAACAGAGAGGAAACATGAAACAAGACGTCAGGATACTCTTATTGGGGGAGCGTAAGTCATTTGCACTGACGGCTGACAACAAGCTAAGAGACTAGCAAACATTAGCTGTTGTGGCTAACTTAAGAAGTTGTAGCTGAATCTACCTCTGTTACTCCTGGTGGCTTGGTGGCGATAACTGTCATAAAGGAGAGATGTGTGTCTTTGCATTAATTGTATCCTCTTAAATACACTTGAGATGTTTTACACGAATTGGCTGCTCTCCAGTTACCGCCATGCTAACATAGCTAAGAGTAACTTTGCTGGTAGTTTGTAAACGGTTAATGTTAGGAGTTACGTTACGTTAGCTGCCATGTAGAAGTTATTTAACGTGCTTTTGTTTTTTATCTTTTACCGCTAACTTCAGCTTTCATTTACTGAAATGTACATCACAGAAACACATGTAATGTTTTTATTAACCGTCTGCTATTTTAAAAGTTCCTCGTTTTTACTCTGACATGTTAACGGTAACTGGTAACCGAAGTTAACGGTAGCTCCAGTCATAAACTAGCGTTACCGGTAAAGCGGTTAACACAACTAGCTAACTGGCTTTGGTTAGCGTTAGCTTAACTATTACACCACACCCTCACTATTCTTGTCTGTTTGGGAGGTTTGGGTGGGGATTAACATGTCAACAGTAGATGCCACATAGAGGTGGTATACAGCATCTGAAAATTGGGGAGCTGAGGAATACATTGAGATACATCCCGTTCTAGTTCTAGTTATAAATATGTATAAAACATTGTGTTTTGGCTAGGCACCTATTTATATGTTACAATTTAGAGTCAAAAGGCCTTAGAACAGTATGATTGAAGTATATAAAAGCAATCACTGTGCTTTGTCTCTCACTGTTGAAGCAATTTGGGGGTTCATAACATATGATACACACATTTGGTGCAAAATTTTAATTCGAGAATTGGTAAAAAGTAAAAGTCCCTCAAAAAAACACATTAAGTCACAAAGATGTTGAGGGACACCTTAGAAATGTATGCCTTTATTTGGTTTCAAAAAGCAGTTTGATGATCCCCCTTATTGTAATATACCTGGGAAATCCATACATACTTGATTATCCTATTTTATACAGTGAGGTCAAGTTTTATAAAATGGTCCAACTATAATAAAATGGTTAGGATTGCTGCCAAGTATTTTCTAAGGTCCTTTAATTCAATATGACACCAATGCCTTTACAGCCTCTGAAAGCTGGACAGTCGCACAGCTCAGTGCCCAGGGTTTATGTATTGGTGCAATGCTGTAGTGTTATGATATGTAAATGATAAGATAAAGATTATTCAGCTAATGTAAGAGTGCATGTACTTCTGCAGCAAATGAGATCCTTGTCTGGTAGCACTTCTCAACCCCCCCCCTACTGTCTCCTCCAACAGCCAAGGTGGGGAAGACATCACTTATCATGTCTTTGGTTGGAGAGGAGTTCCCAGAAGAGGTAAGTGACAACACAATGTCCGTGTTTTTACTAAATGTCATTTTCGAAGGAGGATGTCTATGTAAGCAGGGGGAATTTCATGTAGCTGACCCCTTCCTTCTTACAGTCTATATTGACCACTGTGTTAATTATGGCCACAATTATTCTGCTGTAGCCAGTACATTTTTGTGCAGTCAAGATAGGATGCGCACTCTGTGCAAGCAAGTAAAAGTTTCCTTTTCCTTTGCAGCTCTTTGTACTCCTTTTGCAAAAAAGATTTTTTTATAGGATGAGATAGATGACTATAGTAAATTACAAAATGATATTGTATGGATTTGTTTCATACTGTCATTGTTTGGCTGATATACTGTACTGATTCCAATACTCCGTTTTTTTTACATGGTCCCCCTTTAGTTCAGAAATAACTAGATAGGTTGTATTCAATGTAGAATTTTTTTGCAGCATGTCTGTGCTTTTTACAACATGATGAAATCAGCCGGCTCTGCTGTGTACTTAGTGGTCTGTATTGTGTTTCTGTACGAATCTGAGATTCTTTTAGTTTCAGTACACTTGCAGTAAATTTATAAAGTGGTAGGTACATGGTGATTTGATACTATTCAAAATGCTTTGGAGAAGTTCTCTGTTCGTATACATGTATTAGTAATGATGAATATTATTTGCCCTACTCTTGACACATTTTCATTTGAAAGTAAAGAAAGTGTATAGCATTTCAGTGTATGAGTTAATTTAGTTTAGCAGAACAGTAACAATGTCCATGCTTAATGCAAAATAAAAATGTGTGTTAAGGGGAAGCTGTAGCCCGATTAACTGATGGTTAACATTTTATCTATCATGTGCATTCTCTGACAGGTTCCCTCCAGAGCTGAAGAGATCACTATCCCTGCTGATGTGACCCCAGAGAAAGTGCCCACACACATAGTGGACTACTCAGGTAACATGACCTGAATGCTTGGGCTAAGTTCAGACTAGCCGACTTTCAAAGACAACAGAACACTGTGCTGTTAACACTACACAACTTTCTGTCTTGCAATTGGGAATCTTTAAGTTGTGATTTTCACATGACATCACACATGAGGGCTGGAGTAGTGTAGTGTGAACGAGGCATTACACATTATTCACTCCACTGTGTGTTCTGTTTATCTGTGTGTATGTGCAGTTCGTTAAAGCATGATTGTCTAAATATCATGACTTTAAAAGTGGTTTGTTTATCCTCAATAGAAAAGGAGCAAACTGATGAAGTCCTGAAAAGTGAAATCATCAAGGTAAGGAAACCGAATACAGAAATAATGAACATACTGATCATCACCAACTTTCATAATTGAAATTTTAAAAAAAGGTGCCATTTAGGCCACCAACCTAAACATCCATACATTTTTCATAGTTCTTTCTCTACCACCATGTATTTTCCCCCACATACTCTTTTGCAATCTGTAGCAGACATCTGGAAGTCTGTCATTCCTCTGTTCTTATTTAGTTTTGTCATGTTTGTTTGTGCTTTATCATGGAATTAAATGTTGTTTCTGTGGGACTTAAGTATACAGGTATATAAGCTTGACTGAATTCTGTGGATTCTGTTTTTGGCATAAGGTCCCTCACTGCTGTTCTTTCTCCATCCCACACAGGCTAATGTGGTGTGTGTAGTGTATGATGTCACCAATGAGGACACGATAGACAAGGTAGTAATGTGCTGCTTGGTTTGTATCCTCTCATGTTGTACAAACATTTCACATACTGTATTTAACATTTACCTAATGCATTGAAAAAAATATTGCACTTGTGTTTTTTTCCAGATCAAAACTAAATGGATACCTTTAGTCAACGGAGATGCAGAGAAAGGGAACAAGTATGTATCACTCGCTGATGGGTGTGTGTTACCTGGGGAGGCTCCTATGTGCCACTGAACTTTGCACCTCTCTCTAGTGTTTGCATGTAAAATTGGCAAGCTAAGTAATCTAGGAATGTCAGAATAAGACCTGAGAGCATTAATACCTAAGGTGAAGGAGTGTGAGTGAATGCAGTTGACACAATTTTAATGTCAAATGATTCACATGATATTTTGTATTGCAGGATTAGCTGTATTTACACAATAAACCATGCAGGTGCTGTGTTGATACTAACCGTGTCTCCATGTGATCCAACAGAGTTCCCATCATCCTCGTGGGTAACAAGTCTGATCTGCGCTGTGGGAGCTCAATGGAAACCATTCTTCCCATCATGAACCAGTTCTCTGAGATTGAGACATGTGTTGAGGTGAGAGTCAGCACTCTCACATACAGTATGCTAATCACTGCAGTCTGTACACACCTGCTTACCTTAGCATTGAGATACGCACATTGTCCTCTGTTTTTATTCAAATATTTACACATGTACACGTTATCTGGATTTCAGATTGCCTGGATCGTTGTAACTTAAACAGTGGTCAGTTGATACTTGCTTTCAATGGCTGATGGCATTGTGTTAGAGTGCAGCCAATCGCTGATATATATAATGCCAATCAGTCTTTTTTTTGGCATCTGATAAAATGCAACTGTAATAATAACAAATGCGACACAGAGTTGCTGTACGGGAATTGTCTTTTTTATGGTCTGCAGCTCATTCAGTTTAAATAAAACTACTAGCAACTAAATAAATGACTGCAGCTATGAAATCTAAATAGATTTTAGTGCACTTAACAACAGCATTTGTCAGCAGATGGCAGCATTTCCCTGTTTCCGAGACAGAAAGAACATTGCTAAACATGCATCTGTCTGCAGATATTTTTTGTTATTTATTTCTTTAGAAATTTAAGGACAAACAGATCAATCTAAAATGTTTTTTCTGCTGTTGATCTCGTTCTAGTGTTCTGCAAAGAACCTGAAAAACATTTCGGAGCTGTTCTACTATGCACAGAAGGCAGTTCTTCACCCCACCGCCCCTCTTTATGACCCTGAGGACAAACAGGTCAGCCAATTTTGGAAATGGGATGCCAACTGTGAAGCCAGCGTGTCTGTCTCCCCCAGTCCACCTATTTACATATGTGCATGCAAATACTTGTTTGAATAATGAAAACATTTTTCTCCCCAGCTAAAACCACTGTGTGTCCGAGCCCTTAGCAGAATATTCTACATTTCCGACCAGGACAATGACCGTATCCTCAGTGATGCTGAACTCAACTGCTTTCAGGTGCCACTTAAAATCACCTAAAATGATTTCCTCTCATGTTTTAGTTGAACCAAAGCTCACTATATAAAATAATCTGCCCTTTTTTATGTGTAGAAATCATGTTTTGGGAATCCACTGGCACCTCAAGCCTTAGAAGATGTGAAGACAGTAGTTTGGAAAAACACCAGCGATGGGGTGCAGGACAACGGCCTGACCCTAAATGGTAAAAATCAATCAATGGAAAAGAACATGCAAATTTAAACAGTGTTGTTGCATGTCCACACACACCTAATGGCCGAGCATTGCATCTCCTCTTTTTCAGGTTTCTTGTTCCTTAATACATTATTTATCCAGAGAGGCCGACATGAAACCACGTGGACTATCCTCAGGAAGTTCGGTTATGATGACAACCTTGAGCTGACTGATGATTACCTTTACCCTGAGTATGTTTAATTACACTGTTGGACTGTATCTGTAAACTTAGTTATGAATTTCTATATTGCTGATAACTATAGTGTTACAACAGGCTGTCTTCTAAAAGTATTGTAAACAAAAGACCCTTGTCCCCACATTCTACATAGTCTCCATTTGATTTTGCCTTTGTTATGTTTATACAGACTGTCCAGCAATGCCCAGCTATCCAAATATCTAATTTTTGTTTCTGTTGTCAGACTACGGGTTCCTGTTGGCTGCACCACAGAGCTCAATCATTTAGGTCACCAGTTCCTGCAGCGGCTTTTTGACAAGTATGATGAAGTGAGTAGCAATATGAGTTGCCTTTGGTCACAATGTCCCATTGAACAGTTTAGAGTAACAGTTGTGAAAAAAATTATTTTTCATATGTTTGTGGCAAATATATTTGGGAAAATATACTTTGTATTCTTGTTGTGAAGAATGAATCTGTTTCCCCTTCCAGGACAAAGACTCTGCCCTGTCATCGTCAGAGCTTAGAAACCTGTTTTGCGTATGTCCGTACATGCCGTGGGGTGCAGAGGTCTACATGACTGTCCCAACAACAGACGAGGGCTACATCTCTAACCAAGGCTACCTTTGTCAATGGACGTACGTATCTCACACCATTATTAATGATTTTATATGATTGCACGCTCTAGGATTTCACGTGTGTTTTCTGCACTGCTTGAAGGTCACATTTATGTCAATCCCTTCACATGCAGGCTGTCTGCGTACTTTGACATCCACCGTTGCCTGGAGCACCTAGGATACCTAGGCTACCCTATCCTCACTGAGCAGGAGTCACAGACTGCCGCAATCACAGGTGTGTTTGTGTGTATGTTTGTATGATTGACTCTGTTAGGTAATCCCAATGAACAGAGCATGCATTAAAAAGGTTGAGACCAACTCCCTATAGAATTGTGGGAGACCTACTATACATCCTCTTTGAAAACTTAAATCCCAATCTCATAGTTAAGCACTGTTCTTTAGGAGGATTACCAGTCTTAATCCTGTCCACTGTCACCTTGTAGATGTACATACATGTACATTTGTCCTTGAGATGTGAGAGAATAGTTCACTTTATAAAATTGCATGTTTGTCAACACACTCACACATGCATGGTTTTAATAGAGCACTCCAAATATGATATACACTTTGTTCTTGTGTTAATTATGAGCATTAACTAAAAGAATAATGATTAGGGATTAAATTAGCGGTCGCTAATTGAACTAGTGTGAGGAGCTGTGTGGACGGACTATGTGAGGCAGTCTGAAGCTAGTTTGTCAGGATAGCTTGGACAAGATTGGAACGTGTGATGTAATATGTCTCAATGAAGCCAGTCACACACACTCTTTCTCCGTCTCAGAGGTGAGCACCTTCAGGTGACCCTGCTGTAGATGTCAAAGAGGTCAGAACATCACTAAGACTAACAGATTGTTTCACAAAGGGAGTAGTTACTGGTTGTAACGTGCTCAGCTCATGTGTTTTCTAGTGGTGAATAGATCTTTCATTAAGTGGTATGCATTGACTGTAGTTGACCAGTCCTAAGATTTTTCGTCCAGTGCGACAACAACTGAAAAAGTACAGTACAGATTGGTGAAATTTGGAGAATATTGGAATAAATATGAATGGAGGCGAAATTTAAGCAAAGGTGTTAAGTTGTAAACCTTGTAATTTTCTTTAGGCCACTTTTTGCTTGTTGACTGAAATATCCATAAAGATATCAAATATATTCACTCCAGTAATATAATCCCAGCAGAGATAAAAGCTTGTAGTCCTTTGGCTCAGACAGTGCAGTAGTGTTGGCAGTAGTGTGGGCTTCACATGTGATGGGATCATGCACTTAATATGCAGAGTTGAGTCCTTTTTAATGGGATACTGGCAAATGATGTGTACATGTGATGGATTAGTGCACAGCTGAATGCAGTGCATGGTTAACAGGGCAGACTTTCAACCAAAACATGTCAAAATAACTAGTATTGATTTGTCAGTTAAGAAGTATTAAAAGATTTGTGTCTAAAGTTTTTATTTAGCTGAAATCCCCCAAATTCCCAAGCTTAACTTCCCTGGGAAATGATCTGGAAATTTCCCAGAAATTGTCAAATTTGAAGATTTTAAATTATCTCTGTTTTTAATAATTTATTCCTACATCTCTTGTGACTATTTCTGACTGTTTCCTCTGTGATGTCTTGTTGCCTAGCACAGACCAGATCCACCTGCATTATATTCTAAACCTAGTTGTTATGCCTTGTGGAAATCCTCTTACTGCCACTAGGGGTCGCTTTATCTTACTCTGATGTTAATCAATATAGAAACACTTTCACTTTAGTGTGAAATCTAGAGAGTTATCTGACAAAATAAGTCAACTTGCTTATAACCTGGGTCCCCTTTTCCTCTTATTTCTATTATCCTGTTTGTTTACATGTACATATACCAACATACAGCTCATGTGTCAGGGTTGATCTTGTTCAGCTGTTGCAGGAATCACATCCTCTGCTTTGCTGATGTTGGCCTCCCAGCTTAGGGCTATTAATAATATTGCCTGGTAAATGGTAAGCTGATCTAATTTTAAGTTTTTGTAACTTTGCCTTGCAAGAAGTATAAATGAGAAATTCTAAAAATGAAAATCAAAGACCATTTTGTTAATGTTACCATTTGGTGAGGTAAGGCAGTTCTGTTACAAACTTGGAGAGAAGATAGCCAAATTACAGCTGGCAGCACTGCATGGGTATGCATTGGGCTTATAGGTTGTGTTTCTTCTTGTTTATAAATGCAGTAACGCAGGATAAAGAGGTGGACCTGGAGAAGCGCCAGACACAGCGGTCAGTGTTTCTCTGCAAGGTGATCGGACCGCGAGGGACGGGCAAGACAGCCTTTCTCCAGGCCTTCGTGGGCCGCAACATTGCGGTATGGCACCGTCTGGAGATGAAAATATGAAATGTTTCTTTCTTAAAACATCATAAACTTCTATCTGCCAGCATCATCAACTCTAATAATACTAAATCAGTGTTTCCTGTGTTTCTTCTCTCTTGTCCTCTACAGAATAAGGGAAATACCAGCAGTGCCTTCTCTCCCTATGCCATAAACACTGTCCAAGTCAGCAACCAGGAGAAGTACCTAATCGTAAGTAGCTCCTGTCCTGGTCTTAATGCCGACCCTCAACCTCTGACCCTGACTAATGCCTGAGCAACACTCTTCAACTCCCCTTGCAGCTCAATGAGGTGGATGTGGAGGTGGAGTTCCTGAAGGCATCAGACGCCTCCTGCGATGTTGCCTGTCTCATGTATGACGCCAGTGACCCCCATTCCTTCGACTATTGTGCCAGTATATACAAGGTCAGTGATGGCATACGTTTAAGGATGATAAAATATTCATTTATCATAATTTTTAGTTTGTGCCATTCACATAGGCTGCAGTATTACAGCTCACTTCTAACATTATTTTGTAATTAAAATAGCAAATTCCAGAGAGTTGAGAATTGCCCGTCTTACATAATCCTTCATTAAAAATATGATGGAATGAAGATTTTTTTTTCCTGATGTTCAGTAATGTCATGGTGCTTAGACTGAGTGGCTGTGGTTACATGATTCTTTTATCAGATTAAAAATACATTACAAATCCATTAAAAGTATTAATTTGATCACAAAATAAAATGATGAGGGAGTGTGTCCTATTTACGTACTCTGCAGAAAGAAATGTGCTATACACTAATCCAAGCAGCTCAGAATGGGCAAATGAGAGACATAAGCCTGCTTCCAGTTCCATTCCATGATTACATTTCTTTACATTTAAGTATCATTCCAAAAAAAAGTTGGGATGCTGTGTTAAATGTAAATAACAGAATGCCTCAAATTCAGTGTGTATATTTATAAAAAGAAATTATCCATTTAATATCAAACAGTCTTTGGAGACTGGGTTGTATTACAATCAATGTTACCGACTGAATGTTATTAGGACCAACTTGAATAAAAGGTTGATTCCCTGCACTCTCAGTGAAAGTTTTCTCTCTTGATCCCATTTCTTACTCAGCAACATTACATGGAGAGCAAAATCCCATGTGTGCTGGTCGCCTCCAAGGTGGACCTTCCCGAGGTCAAGCAGTTCCACGGGATGACTCCAGCAGAGTTCTGTTATAAACACCAACTGCCTCCCCCGCTGCCCTTCTCCAGCCTGTTCCTCGACTCCACCAGCAAGAACATCTACTCCAGGCTGGCCTGGGCAGCAGTATACCCGTATGTTCTATTTAAACAAACTACTGCTCTTAAAGGTTTGGATAGGTTTGTGTTAGGCAACATACGGCTGAAAAGCCACCTAAAAAAGTGATTTTCTTCTTTTTTTTGGAGGGCATTTAAGTGTACACTAAAAGAATATTTTCACCACTTTTCCGACAGCCCTGTTTGAGTTTATGCAGGGGGATTTGAAGCTGTTTAATCCTCATGTCAAAGCCACCAAACTCCATTAACAAAAAAAGTATTTTTACCTCATAGAACAGGAGAGTTGCTGGTTTACTGCTGCTTTGATTATAGTTTGTATTATTGTGTGACTTTAGTGTTTTAAGGGGCTAGTTTAGATCCAACAAAGACACTATTGAGCAAAAAACAAACTAAACGATCAAAGCGTAAAATGGTTTGAGTTCCCCTGCAGTAGTAAACATACCCAAAATATAGCATACACTTAAACGGATGTTGAGTGGACCTTTTTATAGATAGCTAAAATACGTATTGCTGCTGCCCCGTCCACAGCTTAACATTTAGTGAAGAAAAAAGGTGATAGGCAGCCAGCTAGATATATTCTGCTTATGGTATCACCTGTGTGTCACACGGTGTGGCTGACCTTCATATTTTTTCCCTCCTATCTACAGACACCTGAATGGTTCAGACATGAGCAACACATCGTTCTGGCTGAGAGTGGCGTTGGGCTCGGCTGTGGTTGCAGTGCTGGGCTTTGCTATCTACAGAGCTGTTGCCAGACTGAAATGATCAACAACCAGTTGAGCTTCTTCTTCTTCTTTTTTTTTTTTTTTTAAAGCCAGACGCTCCATCGATCCATCCATCAAGACCAAACCTCAGAGACCAGATTCGGAGCCCTGCATCATTTTACTTTTCACCTCTAGGGCTCCCAGGAAGCTCTTCATATCTCTGCCCTTCCTCCCTTTGTCCTACCCTCTGAGTCAGTTGATCGCAACAGTCCAAAAGCAATTGGAAGCTAGTGATCATATTATTCCCCATGCTGCTGTGTCCAGCTTTTTCTGCCTTACATTGTCCAACCAGGTTAAGTAGGAGTTAGCCTGGTGCATTGATACACAAACATCCAAACAGGTGCTTTATCAAAGGAGAGGAAATGCAGTCGCGTCTCTAATCTATTGCTTTCCCCTCAATTATCTGCCGAGTGTTAATGGTGAGATTGGAGGGTTTTTATATACATGCAGTGTTTCTTAAGCATAATACAGAAAAATGCCAAAATGACTAGACTGAAGAACCAAAGGGCAGCACATGGAGCATTTTTAACTGAGCAAACATCCTGATTGGCTGCCACTGGATCCCTTGCTGGAACCCCCCCATGAACTACACTCTTCTGTCTGACCACGCCACCACAGATACTAGATGTTCATATCTGATTTGCCAAATACCTCCAGCAGCAATGAGTAGTCATAGCATGGTAATTGCCCCTAAGGCTTATTATTTTGCCTGAGAATGAAATATTTTAATGTTTTTAGCAGTAAGGCCTCCACTGATCTGCTGTGGCAGGGAGGAAAGTGCATGAAGAAGAATGGCGGTTTGTTTATGCATCTGCAAGAAGTCAAGAAAAATATCTTCTCCACAAGGAGGCCAATCAAATCTTAGAAATGACAAAAATCTGGTTAAATTAATCTCTGCTTCCACTTGATTTCATTCTGTTCATATTGAATTAACTGAGTTTGACTGAGACTGAAACAAGCTGATGATCCGTGATTTTTCTTCTCTATATACACACACACCTGACACTGTGCACACACTTTGACCTTGTTACATAATCAGCCATTGCATTGTTTTCCGACATGAGTCAGTCATGTTATGTATGTGTTATTGCTTAGCTGGGGACCTGCTGTTTCTGCAGAATACACTTCTGTGACTTTTAAAATATGGCTGTTTTCTTACTGAAATTGAACTGATTTAGATGCTTAATAAAAGACCAGACTAGACTGGGTGGGGACCTTTTACCCAAAAGACATTACGGATGTTGGGATGAAAGATGACTGCTGTGCTTTGTGCCAATATATCTGACATTTGGTGCATTTTTCTCCATATTCACCTTTTTGGTTTCTAGTATACATTTTGTTTATTATTCTATATTAGTTCTGAAATTTGTTTAAAGTTTTTATACATAAGTATCCGTCTTCAGAGACTTGACGAGACGCTTTTTTGTTTTTATCTCTATGGTATTTGGAGCATGTGTGATTGCAATGAGTCTTTACAGATGAACAGACTGATTTTGTTCTAAGCATTGTATTTTTTTAGTGTCTTTATTGTGCCAGAAACCATATCATCATAATCACAAAACATTTGTTTCTCAAAGTAATGGACTCCAAAGATAGTAACCTGCTTTGTTGTCAAACCTTATGTTGGATTACTGTGTTGAAGCAATGCCAATTACTACCCTTTTGCACATAGCATGGGAAAAATGCAGCACCCGCATGCCTTGGCGAGTCTAGCTGCCCTGCTTTGATCATTCAGCCTGCAGCAGTTTCACAAGGTTAGTTTGATGATCTTACGCCAGTCTTTAAAGATAATAATGAACTACTACATAGAGGCTCATTTGTGTTTGAAATCGTGACTTTTATTACCGGTAGTTTGACTCCAGCCTGTCTGCTGCCGGCGTCTCGGTCCCAGCTGCAGTGAAGAGGACTCGTCTGTTCCTCCAGGACACCGCGGGATGGCAGTGTTGCATGTCAGGTGAGAGGCAGGGGGAGTGAAAGCGCTGGGTGTGTCTGCGAAGCCACCTCCTCGCTGCTCTGCAGCCACTCAGAGGACAGAAGATGTTGGGATGTTGGATGTAGTTTAAGTGCCGGAAGAAGCAGGAATAACGGGTAATAATTAACCGTTGTAAAGTAACCATTATTTCCAGGATTTAGGGCAGCTTCTGGCGGCACACTGGGAAGTTTAAACCAGTTTTACTGTTTAATTAATTCCACAAATTAATATCTTGGCCTTGTTTACCACCACCCTATTCCCTTAAGGAACCTCATTTCTATGTGCTTTATCTCCCAACGGTGCTTTTATAGTATACAGGCTTTTACGTGAAGTGTCCTACAGAACCCCATGACTAGTTAACGCAGTTATATTGCTCGTTTCTACTCATTGATATAATCTGATTATAGTTAACCAACACTGTCTTACTTTGTTTTATGTGTAATTTGCGCCCATGTGCACCAGCCTCTCAGTACGGACTATCCTCCTTTATTGGAGCTTATATATGGGCTTTGTCTGCAGCAGCTTTGTCTGCCAGCCCCTTGGTCCAACTAATATCATGCAGCAGGATAAAATTTATATGAATAAAATATAGTATCATGAAGGATGCAGTTGTAGTAGGCTGTCCAGTAGATTACATTAGGCTTATTAATATTTGATATGCTCAAAAATTCCTCGGTTTACTTCCCCAAGCATTTTACGCACGCGTAAAAATGCGCGCAATAAGTTGACCAACACATGTTGTAGAAGATGACAAAGTTTTATTGAACTGCAGTATAAATAGTCTTCAAATTTTACTGGACACAGTGAGATGTTTGCATGTTATGAATCCTCTGAACATAAGGAAATATACAGAATGGAGTGTGAATGACAACTATAGAGCCTTCAGGCAAATCTCGCTGACGTCCACTGCCTATGGTCTGTACATTGTAAAGGCTCAACAATGCTCACCATTGTCACATTTGTATTTTCAGTATGACCCTGTGCACTAACAATAACTGTTCGTAAGTTCAACTGTATTTACACTTTTTTCCTCCTTTTTAGCAATGTATCCAAGGATCAGACAGAAATTAACAGTATTATTAACGCCAAATAAAAATGCTCACAAATATTCCTACAGCATCTACAGGCTATAGTGCAATGGAGAGAAAACTACTGGTAAAAACAGCATAAGTTTGCATGAGACCTTACAAAAATAATACATATACGAAAACATTTCCTTAAGTATTTACAGTGACTTTTTTCTCTCTGAAATTGTCCTTTTACTTCTTTTTTGCTGTTTTGGCTGTCTTCTTGGTTGGTTTTGGCTTGGGCTTGGCTGCCCTCTTTGTTGGTTTTGCCTTGGGTTTGGTTGCCTTGACTTTTTTAGGTGCTGCCTTTTTGGCTTTCGTTGGTGATGCCTTCTTCGCGGGGACCTTTTTCGCTTTCTTTGCAGCTGGCTTCTTGGGTTTTTCCGGCGTCTTGGCCACCTTCTTGGGTTTGGCCACCTTCTTGGGTTTGGCGGTCTTCGTTGCCTTCTTTGCTTTGACAGGTGGCGCTGCCTTGACTGACTTTTTGGAGTCGTCTGGCTTGTTCAGCTTGAAAGATCCGGACGCGCCGACGCCTTTGGTGTGGCGCAGGACCCCAGCCGCCACCAGCCTCTTGAGGGCCAGTTTAATCTGCACATCGACGTTGTCGCCCACCTTGTAGTTCTTCCTCACGTACTTCAGGATGGACTGCCGGGACGCTCCACCCCGGCTGGCATCGTGAGCGATGGCTGCTTTAATCATCTCCGAGTACTTGGGGTGAGAAGCAGGTTTCTTGGGCTTGGCTGTCTTTTTGGCTTTGGCCGGAGCTGCCGACGTCTCTGCCATGATGACTTCTCTTTGGAGTTAGTTAACAAAAAAAAGTCCAGGGGGTGTAATTTCACCCTGCTCAGCTGGTGCACCGGAGCGTCAGAAACAGCGAAATACACACGGTCACAAATAAAGCGTTTCCCCAGAAAGTCCGAGTTGGCAAACAATGCCACACTTCCAGCTTTTATGGTAAAAATGATAGTATGATCGTCCACGCAAAGTGACGCGTCAGTACACCGGATCACTTAAGTGTCTTATTCCACAGGCGCCTCAGTGAGCCTATGAAGCCTATCTGCGGACGTGATTGAGAACACCAACTGCCAGCAGCTGATCTAGCGGACTCCATGGAACTGGCGCCGTCCCGTTTGTGTTTCTTCATCCTCCATCTCCTGACAAATATAAAAGCTACGGCGGAGTACTGATCCACAAAACACAATGGGCTGACAGCAGAGACATTAGGCTTCACGGAGACACACTTTTTTCTCTTCATCCGCGCCGGCGAACAACTTTTATTCCAAGAAAACCCGCTGGAAGTAATGCGGGCTGTGAACAATTTTGCACAATTCGCGTTAAATTGACCCAAACAGACGGAACCTGGGGTAAAATCATCCAATGCATATCGAAATTGTATCTATGCTTAAACGAATGCACGCGGTTCTGTTTGATTCCGTCTCCGTTTTTGCTTTTAATACATCGATACATTTTCCCAACTAACACAGTCCGGCCATTGACTTTGAGTGACGTGGTCGAGATTATTTGCTGTTAAACCTCCTATAAATTAAATGTCACAGTATCTAAGTTACAGGTGACACTCGGGATGATGATCTGTGTTTATATGGGTTGGAATACGGTGGATGTGATCGCTGTGTTTGCTGGTTTTTGGACAGAATTGGTTATAACCGTCACTATGGCAGTCACCACTCGAGCTCCATTGTCAGGAAAGTTGCCAACACCTCCAAAGATCAGGGACTCTGATACCGGATCATAAAATTGATCACCATATTTCCGATAGGGGTGTAAGTGGCTGATGTGTGACCAGGTGTGAATCCAGCTGCGAGGGGGGCTGCAGCCGAAACCAAAGTCCTTCAATATAGGGCGCAGTGATGGCTTTCTTTCTTTTGTTCAGGAACTGGCGCATCAGACTAGTCAATAACAGGTTTGACATTTGGCTCTCCTCATTTTTATGAGGATGTGTGGTGCCTGTCAAACACAACAAAAACCTCATAATTTACAAACTTTACTATAATTTTCCTGAATTATTTCTTATTTTAATATAAGGTCTGATGTCCCTCCCTGCAACGCCATTTTGATTCCTATATGAAAGTCACAGTCACTGGAGTAGTGCTTTTTCCCGACTTTTGTGGCATGGTCATCTGAATTATTGGACACTATTTTTGGATAATAACCAATTTTTCTGCCCTCATCCAAATCATAGTCAGTGGTGCAAAACCTCACCAGGCTGTTAGTCAGAGGTGGTCCTCTACAGTGCAGAGTACAGTGGGATACCTACTGCCCAATATGAAGCAATGAAGTCCACTGTTGTTCAATTTATGAAATT
>CAFUXE010000719.1:374287-385646 GCA_903364295.1 Serranus cabrilla
TTTGCAGAAAACCACGCTGTATATGCATGAACTGGTCTGTACATGTGCATGTTTTCCTTTTATGGCTACCACATCGCCTGTCTCATCATTTCAGGGTCACAAGATTATTCCGTTTTTTTCATTTCCAAAGCTCCAGTTCCTGTAAAGTCCAGGTCAAGGTTTTCGTCTAGAATAGAAGCTGTTATTTGGCTTTAAACTTTTTTTTCGTATTTTTCAGCCCTGTTGTTGAAAACACAGCGTCTGTGGCCATATTTAGTCCAGTGAAAAATGTTTCTGTTGACATCTGGTTTCCAAAACCCAAACTGCTGCTTTTACTGTCCAGTCAGATGTATAGTTCAGTGAAGGCTTGGTCTACCATCTCCAAAATTAACAAGCCAATATGGTTTTGAAGGCAGAAAGAAATGTCTATATTTGGCTGCTGCTTACTGAAGACAGATGTGATTGTGTGTATCTGCAGCTCTGGTTCATGCCTTGCGTTTAACTCTTGCTTTCTAATGTGTCTTGTGTTTTTTTTATGATGAGCTTGTGTTTTGGCTGATTGACAGATAGATTGGGCAATCATTCTGTCCAAGAGGGAGGAATCAATTATCTGCTGCAGGGTTTAGGGTTCACCAGTGGCCCATCAGCAACACATTGATCACCACACTCAAGAGCCTTGGGGAGAAGTGTGTGTGTGTGTGCGTGTGTGTGTTGACGTCTGTGATCATGTCTGCACAGTTGCATTTTTATGAATGTGTGTGTTTTTATAACAAGAGGAGGAAGCCCGTGTGGGTTGAGTGAGAAGATGCTCTGTGGTCGCGCTGGTGAGTCACGTACTGTATAAGCACTTCAGCGATAACAACTACTTAGTGATAGCTCAACAAAACACATTCCTTCATAGACACATTTTAATGCGGTATCAAAGAGGCTGACTCATCTGTGTCAATATCCATTTTGGACGTAGCAGGTCCTTGGGCTGGAGATGAAGCCAATACTTCCACACTGTAAACGGCTGCTTGTTTTATTGATTGCAGGGTTTACTCTGCTTGCGCCAGTATGTCCGTATAGACAGTTTGCAAGGCCACAGTTGAGCAGACTGCGGTCCTATTAAGCTCAAGTCTAGACCAAATCACTCACACTGGCTGACGACAGGCTTTTTCCACCTTTGGGAACCCCACGCGCCGGCCTTTGATTTGGAAAAGGTCTCTCTAATTAAACTAGAATGAAGTGAAATCTGCCAAAAGCTTTTGGACTGCGAACAGGAAAGCTTGTTTTTAGAAAAGCCTGCTGCCCGTCTAAACATTGGGCACTTTTTGCTCATCTTTATCCAGGAAAATGTTTTGCAGAGAATTCCTCATTTTTTCGCAGCTCTGGCCTCCAGATTTTAATAGTCACATTCACTGAAGGCTCCCCACACAACCACAGTGTTCCAAGGGCTTTCTGAGCAAGAACACCCGGAGGTCAAGAGCTTTAGGGCATCTTAGATGAAGCTGTTTGTAAAGTGAACTGTCTCTGTTTAGTTTTTTATAGTGTAATATCTTAAGCCTGCAACAACCTCATTTAGATCTAAACAACAACCCTCATTTTGAAAAATGTCGATGCTGCGTGAATCTAAATCAGAATTCCTTTATATATTTAACAGTTTCCTAGATTGAGCTTTAGCTTTATTATTTTATACTTTATTCAAGTGAATGTAGGACCCCAAACATTTGTTTTTATCATGTTTTTCACAGTGTCCCAACTTTTTTGCAATCTGAGTTGAGCCACTCGCCCAACGTTTTATTCAATCAAACACACGTTAGATGTTAAAGGCTGTAAATTTCAGTGCTTTTGGGTTTTTCCGTGGAGTGTTCCTAAATCAGGATGTTTTGCCCTGAAGAAAAACCGTGAATGCTAAGTTTGTATGAGCACTGCAGGTGTAACGGAGAGGGGCTATTGCAGTCGTGTCACACCGAACCACATGAAAATGCTGCAGGGGGAGAGAAAGAGAAAGCAACAGTGGCAACATGAGTGAGTTTTTTATTAGTCTTTGTCTGCAGGAGGTTGCAATGCTGAGCTCAGGCTATTTCTGGCCTAAGCAGGCTCACACATATGCTCATAAAAAGAGCATGCACACACACACAGACGCAGTTTCTCTGATAGTCTTTCTATTGCTGCACTGATAAGGCAACTTGATGGTCGGCAGCCACTAAAGTACACTATCATTAGCTTGTGAATATCTCCCCATGTGTTGTTCACTGCTTATCTGGGGTATTTATATCTCTCCCATATGGACTTGGGGTTCTGAAGAGTGTTTTTTTGACATATTTATGCTATGCATAGAGCATAAGGCTCTTATACACTATCCTCTTTCATCACTCTCTGATGCTAATTTGCATTGAGCTGTATTTGAAAATGCCTCTGGCTGTTTGTACTGTGTTTAAACGCCAGGAAATGTAGTCAGATGATTGTTTGCATCAAGAAAAAATCCCCCGGGTGTCTCTTCACTGTCGTCTCCACTTGAGAGGAGAGCGGTTTGGATCTTACGGCCATCACATCGCAGTGCTACAGTAGTAAAATTTGAGCATAATGATGGTAACAGCAGGGCAGGATGTGCATTGTGATAATTACAGAGTCAGTGGCCCAGTTGTTGGTGAACACCAGTGAATCCTGAGGGCAGCAGAGACAAATCAAAAGGATTTTATCTGATGCCATGCAAATATGCTCTGCCCTGTAAATGCCACTGCCCTCTGCAGATACACAGCCCTGTTCAGGCTTGACAGTCTTGTTCACAGAAACCAAAGTAGTCTGTAGTATTGGCTCTGTGCCACAGGGTTAGTCAGTGGGAACCGAACCAGTGCTGGGGCCACCGCATGCAAGTCTCAATCTCCTAAAGAGTATACACAATATTTATTCAGCAACCTTTCAAGCTCCTTATTAATGTACCGTTCAAACGTTAGTGCTTCAGTCTGTGGTAAATACTTTGTGGTGTTATTTCCTACTGCACTGTAATTGCCCTTCAGTTGATCTGCCTAATTGTTTACATAATTAATACCGACCATCTGATATTTCTGACCAGGTGGTAACTAATGCAGGGATGCATGCGAACATGGATGCCTCGAGTTGGCAGCATCCCTCTTCAAAATAAATCCAAATGTGAAAGTCTAGGGCTAATTATACTCTTGATTAATCATTTGTCATGTTAGAAAATAGTCCAATCAAAGACATTTCATTTACTATGATGCAATCTGCACATTTTAAAGGATATTTTGGGCTTGGAGTGGGCTTGTTTGAGGTACTATTCAAGTCAATGTATTACCAACAATAGGGGGAGCAGCAACACCTATTCTGGCCACCTAAAAAAAGTCAGTATCAGTTTAATGCTACACTAGATTTTGAATATTTTTTACAGCTTTACCTTGCTGTCAAACAGCCTTTTTCACAATGTATCCATTCTGTGCTCTCTTTAAAGACTCCTTTGACCAAAGCAGTAATTTTACCTCCCAGAACGTAGAAGTTTTATAGAGTTACTTTATTTGTGTTATTGTGTGACTTTGGTGAATCTGAAGGGTTACTTCAGATTCACCAAAGCAACTGAGGCTGCAACTCCTGTGTTCTGCAAGGTAAAATTACTGTTTTTTTGTTGTTTTGTTTTGTGACTTAGGAGAAACAGTAGATGGATATAACAGTACAGTGAAAATATTCTAAATATAGCATAAACTTAAAATGCTATTATTTTTTTTTAGTTGGCTGCCACCCCAGTATTCAGCAGTACATTTTTTAGCTTCCATGCCAGTACTCCTGCCTGCTTCTATCTACTATATGCATATGTATCTCATACAACTTTAAACTATCCCTTCATGAAGCTGAAACTCATAAATGTCTGAAACCCCCCCACAAAAAAATGACTTATCAAAACTGTTGCCTATTAATTTTCTGCTGATTGACTGATTTCTCCGTAAACCAAGTTTCAGCTCTCATGAGATTACCTTTAAAGAGTCTCATAAAGCAGTAAAAATTGCGAGTTGGCTGATAATTAAAGTGAATGCACCTATGGTGTAACCATGGGAATCTTTCTCTACTTTCTGCCACGTGATGTGACTGCAGTATTAGCTACGACTCTGCTAGTGCTACATACAGAGGGCCCTGTCACGGGCTGTGTGCAGGTAGAATGATAGAATTGGCTGTGTTTCAGCCCACTGGCTGTTCGTCTATCACGGCTGGGTTTTGTGGTTTCCTCCCGGGCTGTGGGGTTCACGCTTGAGCCCCTGTGGAACAGACTGATAAGTCAGTCGTGGGCTGGGGTCAGTCGGAGTCACTGCGGTGGAGGTAATAGAGGTCCCGGGGGTTAACACTGAGATCATTCCTCTGCAGTCAGCATCCCCCCCCCTCCTCCTCCTCCTCCTCCTCCTTGTGCATACATTTTCATCCCATGTCTTGTCCATCTCCTCCCACTTGCTCTTGAGCCAGCCAAGTTCGGCCGCGCTCCCTGCCTTAACACCTCCACCTTCCATCCATTACTCCCCACTCCGCCTCCCTTTACATCCAAACCCTGCCTTCGTCTGCTAGCCACCTCATCCTTATCTCAGCGGTCTCTTCCCAAACATCTTTATATTGTTTCCCTCCTGCTCTTTACCGTTCCCTCCTTTCATCGTCTTTTTCTCTCCCCATCTTTTGTGTCTTTCCTTGCCTTTCGAACGCCAATATGTCGGGGGGGGGGAGAAAAAAGGGGGGTAAATGCAAGAAAGGGATGACACACAGGCGACTGGTAACCATGGCAACGCATGCAGCTTGTCAAAGTGTCGCCCTCACCAGTGTTGGATCGCTTCAATAACTGCTTCCCTCTCAGCGCTTTTTCCCCTCCTTCTTCCAACCCTTTCTTCTCTCCTCCTCTCCCCCCTTGTTCATGCGCGTCACCAGCCTGCCCAAGAAAAAAAATCAGCCTCTTCTTGCCAGCACTCATTCATCTCAGTGTACCTCATCTCGCTAATTGATAACCCTAATTGGGTACAAGAACCAATCCTCCACCTCTTTGTACCCTCGGCAGACAGCGTCCCCTGTGTGAAGCTCTCCCTGAATAAGGTCAGACTGCGGAGGGAATAGGATCCATGCGGTATGACAGCTCAGCGTCAACACTTGGTTTGCGTAAATGTGCGCAGCCATATACAGTGCGCCGCCGCCGCCGTGTGCTGCAGCTGTATGCGTAGTGATGTGCTGACATATGGAGGCTGACAGTAATCAGACGTCCCCAGTGTGGCTCTCTGTTCCCCCTGTCAGCCTGGGCTGAGCCAGGAGCACATTAGAATCTGATCTATCTCCCCTCTGTGGCAAGTGGATGCAGAGCACTGGAGTGTGTCACAGCCCTCTTATAGGAAAGAGAAGAAGAGCCAGACTGCTGGGTTCAGCAGACGCACAGGATAACAGACAGCGGCGAGGCGTTTTATGATTCTCCGTGCGTCCTTCTCGTCTTTCATACATTCTCCTCCTTCTACTGATTCTTTAGCTCCATCATTTTTCTTTTCTTTCATTTCACCAACCACCCACCAACCACCTCCCTCTCCCATTTCCACCCCTGCCCTCTCTTGCTGTCTTATATGCTTTGCTCTCTCTCCCCCTATATTCCCCACATGTCGTCCCGGTGCCCAACACATCACGAATGCTGGCCCATATTTGCACCATTTTGCTCAGCGAGCCTCCAGAGGAGAACGGGGCCATGTTTTAACAAACGTCCATGGAACACACAGTTAAGGGGATTATCTAAAAATAGACCTGGGCCCGTTTTCTTCCCCATCTTGGTTCATTTTCGTTCGCAAATTTGCTTTCATGTGCAACGCAGACGGCCTCGACACAACTCAGAAGCTGAGTGCTGAGATTGTACACAGATGTTTGATGGACAATGACCAAGCGGGGCATTGTCAAGAATTGTACGGTTTTGCCCGTCACGGGTAAACAGACCTCACTTAAACAGTACACATGATGCGAAGAGTGTACTCAGTTAATACCCTTGGTAAAACAAAGGCTGTGTGTGTACAGAATCCACGTTAATATTGGTTAAAATCCATTTTTCCTGCTGTTGAGTCACGTTGGTGTACAGAAAGGATTGTTAAAGCATCATAACCAACAAAATTGCTTCAGTGCATCAACCAGCAGTGGGAAAACATTCATTCTGTGTCAAGCATCATCAAACTAACCCATTAGTTCCTGCCTCCACTGTGCTCTCCCAGGTGAATAAATACATACGTTTTCAGGGGAGTGAAAAAGCAGATTAAATGGAATTAAAGGGATGCTTGTATAAATGACTTGGAAACAGTGTAGGAGGAAGCGCAGCACATACAGCAAGCATGTTCAGGAAGAGATACACACTCACACAAATGGATTCCCGGATTGATCCCGAGCTCCTTAGTTGAGCAGCAGAGCTTTAAGCTTTGAGCCTCCTGCTGTTGGGACTGACACGGCGCAGCGTAGTTTAATGCCGTTCTCCTCATGCAGCCGATGAAGCGCCTTTGTCTCACCATGTAAGACCAGGCTAGGTCCAGACTAAGGCGGCCTAGGCAGGATTCTTCTGGTGGACTCATGACATGGGCAACGATGATCCAGCACGACTGACTCCACACTGACGCAACAACAGAAAGCTCACTCCTCCCCGGGGCAACAAGAGGCTGTTGGTTTACTATCTGAAACCTAATGAGGCTGTGTTAGCATTCAGGAAACAGTAAAATGAGAAGCAGCAAGGGCTCTTCCCATGTGGTCTCTTTGTACTGCTTCAGTTTGTCCTCAGGCGCATTTTCACAAACACAATCAGATGTACTAAGGAGAGCTGGCATGAGGAATTAACGCTCCATTGCAGAGCAATTGAACGCATTTAAGAGGAGAAGGTGAGGGAAGAAAATCAAGTAATAAGTAGGTGAAGCTGCCGTCCAAAAAAACCCCCACATTACATAAACGGAGCCTAGATACACACCCTATACTTTACAAGCCGTTTTTAAGCGGGCGCTATTTTAGACAACCACACTCAGCCATTTTTATGACACTCTCCCGCTTAAATCAATTACGAGGAGCAGTGCTGGCATACAGACATCAGCAGTAATAACCCACGGGGCTGCGGGTCTCAGTGAGTGAGTGGTGATTAAAAAAAACCACACTGACTACAAGCTGCAAATGTGACCAAGGTCGGAGTCACACAGTCAAATGAAGCATCCACTCAGAAACAAAGACCGAGAAGTCAGCCTCATTTAATGCTGAGGGATTTCTTTACGGGGAAACTGCAGGTCACTGCGTACTGGAACGACATGCTCGCCCGTCTTCCCCCGCTACCAACAACAACAACAACCATCCTGCGGTTTGCTTTGACAGGCCTGCTCCTTTAATGAGGTTGAATGAGGCTTTTTCTGGAGGCAGGTCTAATTCTTTCAAAGGCATCATAGAGGCAACACAGCTTAATTAATACCGGTGTCACTGTCTGAGCGTATGGCTTCAGCCCCGTAGCTCTCATTTGTCTTTATGAGCATCTTTTGTGTCTCTGTGTATGTACGTCTCAGCTGTCTATTACTGACGCGTACTCCCTCAGGGCAAACTTACACTTCATCTCAGCAGAGCTGCCTTTTATTAAAGGTGCAATATGTCGTGCTTGGCCACATGCTGCAAAGCAATACAAGGCAGCATTTCACCTCAGTGTAAAGAATATGCCGTATTTGACCAAACTGCCTCCAAAAGACGGCCAAAATGACACAGTTATCTTATAATCTTAATGTGTAGCAGTGGCATATAGTTTACGTAGACGTATCAAAAGCCTTATCAAAAGCATATATTGACGCATTTCGGAAGATGCATTTCACAAAATAGGAAATGCAATACTTAGACTTAAAGAAGTGTTGCAAGTTCAGCATTGCATCACAGCGATCACTGACCATAGCAGCACACACGTCGAAGTATCTGTCGAAGATACTGAACCCCAAAGTGCTCCTGATGCTGCGTTCATCGGTGTGTGGATGAGTTCCTGATGGTGGCGCCATGTAGGGTCGCCTCTGCCACCAGTATGAATGTGAATGGGTTAATAAGCGCCTTCTGTCTGTGGTGTTAAAGCGCTTTGAGTGGTTGCAAAGACTCAAAAAGAGCTATACAAGTGCAATCCATTTACCATTTACCATCATTTCATTCTCTCTCTTTACTGCCTCCAGCAGTGGAGAGCCACACCATTGTTTCCTCTTGTTTCACTCTTTTACTTTTACTTTCTTTTTTTTTTGGTTACTTTCCAACCGAACGTGGTTTCTCGCTGGGAGCAGGTGGTTGAGTTGGTGATTAAAGGTTGCTCACCAGGAGCTTTAGCCATGTTTTTGTTAACCGTGCCACTAACTGGGGGCAGTACCTCTAATGTGATTGACAAGCCCTAGGGGCAGCTCTGCTTCTTTGTGCGCTCATGTTGGACTGAAGGCAGATTGGACGCTGCAGTGACTATCCCCTCTTCAGGTACAATTGGTATTACAAGACAGGACACAGACAGGATTCAAAGTAGATGTGGAATTTGCGTATTTACGTGAAATTTGTCAACTCTCACAAGACCTTTTTATCCATTTATTGCAGCTATATCACGGCAAAATCATTAATTTAGCAAGTAATTTAGTCACAGTTCCTGGAGAAGGCTGTTAAAGTCACGTACCCCTTTTCGACCAAGGCAGATCCAGGACCGGTTTGGAGCCGGTGCCTAATATTGAACCAGTTCCTTTTGTTTTGAGGGCCAAAGAAACAGCTCTCTGTCAGGAAAACTGCACCAACTCTTTGCTGGTCTCGAACCACAAACCACCAACAAGACCAACAATAACCTGTATCATTCATTTTATTCAATTTATTTAACCGCAATGAGATTGATACGGGCCAGCATTAGGGGACAAGCGTTAGCTAACAACAAAGGCTAACAACATCTTATGTTCAGTATTAATTAAGAACATAATCACCGTCCATAGCATTCAAGACAAGCAGCACAAATGTGTCGTACATTTCATGTTTGGATGCCAAATTAGGCTTGCAGAGCCTGGAGCAACATCTGTAGAGAGACCATGTGTCCTGCAGCAAACTTGCATGAGTAAAGTTTTCTTTGAGTTTGGTGTGAACAAAGCATTACACACTGCACCTTTAAAAGTCATGATGCACAACAGATACAACATCTTCAACACTGAAATGCAGTTTTTATCCCAATGGACTGAGAGTTATTTTTTGTTTTTCCAGCTGGACCCAGACAACACCGGTTTCATCGCAGTGGAGAACTTCACCAGCTTGGTGGAGCACCATGAGCTGCAGCTGGACCCGTCCAAACTGGACATGCTGTTAGCCCTGGTCCAGAGCAATGAAGAGGGACAGGTCTGCTACCAGGAGCTCATCGAGCTGGTGAGTGGAAACAGGATTGCACGTACACAGATTCACATAGTAATGCGGAGGTTGTCGTATGAGGCTTTTCATTTTCCACACAAACACCCACTTTTTGTTGGATTTCAGAAAAGGTTACAAAATTGATTCAGACAGAGCTGGCAAGCTCCGCAGTGGCGAAAATTGACTCGACCATTCAGGTCGTTGTCCTGCAAAAGGAGGATCAATCTTTCCAGTTAATGTGTCGGTAAATCCAGGCACTTAACCTCAGAAGCTGAGCACTGCAAGCACTAGAAAACACCCACACCGAGCTGGAAGAGCCACAGAACTACATTTTATTTATCATAACTGATATAATCAAACACAATTCATATATTAAATAGTGTAATGGCAGCAAGACTGTGGAGAACTGTCTGTATTCTTATATTTTCTTAATTACACTTTTTGTCCTTTGCCTTTTGCTTTGAATCATTTCTATATTCTCTGCCTCTTCTTTTTCTTCGTTCCCTCTCTTCACCTTTGTGTGTTTACAATTGTTTATTAGAAATTCATGTTGAGCTGAATATATGAAAGGCTGATTCTCTCCAAGCACGTCAACCAGCACCTGCTTGTGCTCCTGGCACCGTACGGGTGTAAGCACTGAGATTAATTCAATGCATTTCCTGGCATATTTTCAGTTCCTTAAGCTCCCTCGCTTTCTCACATCGTTCTCTTTCTTTTTTATCTCTTTCTCCCCCCTCTTGTTGTACTACCCATGGTTTGTCATGAAGGCCACGTGAGGCCACTTCATTTGGAGCAGGTCCCATTTTTGAAGTCTGTGCCACTACACAGAAATCAGTGTGGAATTGCTGCTCCCACAGTGCAGCCGCTCCTTTACTTTCATGGAAGTACACAGCCATCTTCCTCCTCCATTCTCAGAGTGTTATTATTATTATTTTTTTTTGGATCCATCTCATTTCAGTGCATTCTCATCTCAAACCCCTCCCTTCCTCAAGTCATATTATTCCCTTCTTTTTGAACTTGCCTCCTTGAACTCTCAGATCTCATTTCCTTCTCTTTCATTCTACACTCGTGAGCATATGTTAGGTGAAAAAAAAAAAACCTGCCTCGCCTCCGAAAGCATCAGGGAGACACTTTTAAAATTGCCCATCAGCCAAATGCAAATTGCCTTCGATTAGCCCGGCATTGGTAGTAGCAGTCAGTAATCTGAGGTAATTTGAGAACGCCCGGCCTCACACAGATATCGACCGCTCGGTCTGATTTTAAAGATCGTCTGATACACGCGCGAACATACACACACAGGCCACATACGATTTGCATACACACAAAAGCTTTCAAGCATTTTATTATTAATTAATGCAGCCACCCACTTCCTCTCTGTCTGTCTCACTACTCCCCCTCTCCCTGACATACACACACTGTCTTAAACGCAGACAGACTCTCATTCACACACATGAGCACTGCCAGTGCAGATTTGCTGACTAATTTAGAAGATATTCCAATGTTGATGTGAATCTGGCCTCCCGTCGCGCAGCATGTGATGCGTGAACTCTGCAGGTTCTCTGGGACGAGCTCCAGGGCCGACGCTCGGAAAGTGCCGCATGTAGCGTGACATTTTCAACGAGGTCATCAACCAATACCGCCGGCCTTTTTCCTCTCCTCCCTTCCTTCCCTTCCTCTCTGCTGCTCTCTGACTTTTATCATTTTCACCTCTCCGGTCTCTGCTTTCTGTCCGACTCCTGTCTTCCTTCCCTCTCTATCACCATTCACTCTCTGTATCCAGAGCAGATTTATAAGCAGCGCTGCAGTGTGTGACAGATGACAGTCGTGTTTAGATTTAGAAAGTTCAGTGCCATTATATGATAGCCAGAGCCTAACGTGTGGTTTGTGTATTGATTTGTGGTCCGGCCTCAAAGGAAGGTGGGACTTCCCTGCACCGCATTACAAACCTCACGGCGAGAATGTGTGTGTGCTAAACCCGTGTCTTTTCGATGCTTTCAGCTCACAAGCTGTTGTGATTTCTCTCTTGTGTTCAACATTT
>CAFUXE010000719.1:387856-422732 GCA_903364295.1 Serranus cabrilla
GGGAGAGCAGGGGGAGAGAGGGAGAGCAGGGGGGAGGGTTTTCTGGTCCTCTGAATGACTCACAGATGAGATAGTAAACGGGGATAGTGACACTGTTGGTCTGGTGGCGGTGAATCACTGTGTAAGCTCGGTTAATTAGCGCAGCCTTCTGATTTTCTAGTAACGATAAATGATTTATCGTGTGTGTGTGTCAACGGATGTGAGTGAAAGATGGCCACCGCCGTAAACTCAGCAAAATCAGAATAATTTATGGATTTTTTTCGTATCTGCCCTGCAGACACCTGAATGGCCTTTAAATGACTTTCTGAAATTATTATTATTGTTATTGCTAATTAGTATTGAACTGCGAGGTATTGACCATGTGGTGCGGCTAATTAATCCATCAAGGACAATTGACTAGAGCTGAGAGCAGCATGTACAGTGGGCTACATGCCGCTACTAAAAGGAGGAGGATGGACCCTTGCTGTTTGACACACACACACTGCTGTCAGTTTGGCCCATTCAGCCGTCCCTAAAGGGGAATACTATCTTTATCTTTGTGCTCTTAGCCTCAGCATCAATTATTCCATGGCAGTAGTCAGGAATCCTCCACCTTCACCAATGCACAAGTCAGAGGTTTCCCCCCCTTATGTGATGACATGTGATTTTTCGGTGCACCTTGCTCTCTTGTCACTCCTCTCTGTGCGTTTTCTCATGTTTCGGCTGCTCATGTGTGCCTTATTGTCTGTTCGCCGTCTCCCTCCTGTCGTCACTTCAAAAGGCTGCTAATGCTCAGTTTAGAGGCGGCAGTCCTGTGTGTCAGAGAAGGCGAAGCAGAGTGATAGCTATGCTTAGCTGTGTCTCCTGGGAGCGCGTTTTCACAGAGGCGGGTATGAATGGGAGAGAATTCAGAGAGAGTGGAGAGTGGAGAGGCGGCAGGTGTTGTCACCGAGCCAAAGGCAGATGAAATAAACTCAGAAACAGAGACATTATTTAAAGTAGAAAGCCAACAGAGGAGGAAAACACAATTATATTTACATTGCCTAACCTCTCTCTATCCCACCTCTTTGCTTTATATAAACACACTTCCTCTTTGTGTGCCTCTGCACCCCAGGCGTTATGTGGTGTGATTGTTCTTTCATCATTCCCCGTCTCCCATTCTCCGCCTTTGGGAAATTTCTCCAAATTTGGCACAAACTTCAACTTGGACTCAAGGATGAACTGATTCGATTTTGGAGGTTAAAGGTCAATGTGACCTCAAAAAACACTTTTTTCAGGGACATAACTCAAGAATTCATACACTAATTATTACAAAATTTCACACAGGATAAAAAGGTGAAATGATGACATTATATCCAAAAGATCAAAGGCCACTGTGAGATCTGGATGTTCTGAAAAACAGTGGAAGGAAACAAAGTAGATTTATTCAAAAACTGTACTAACATTTTGAGGTATTTTACTTGAATATTTCCATTTTATGTAACTTTAAACTTCTACTCCATTATATTTTAGAGGCAAATATTGTACTTTTTACTCCAACACATCTACCTGTAGTTACTTCTCAGGTCAAGACTTAACATGAAATAATTAAAATCCCTTTAAAAATGATTACATACTGTATGTTCATAAATAAAACCACATTAAAGTATATTAAGTAGTTAAAATAAAGGGGCTAATATGTAAAATGCTGCTTACATAAATGCATGGAGTAATTTCACAGTTTAATATTAGTATGTTTACTAAAGTATTGGATCTGAATACTTTTTCCACCACTGCTGCAAAATCACTTTTTTTTTTGCCATTATTCAACAACTCAGGACCAGAAGGGGAGACATTTGGTCGGATACGGACAAACCTAACCTTGGGTGTTCACCTTAAACATGTGGTGATTGTGTAGATGATCTGTGCTGAGATGTATGTGAAGAATACACATTTTAAAATGTGTAGCTTCTGTACAGCAACATGCATATCTGAAGCATTGTCTTCTGTGTAAATATGAGTCTACATGGATATGGATGTAAACTGCAGCTTGGCTGTAAGGCGTAATTCTAGTTCAATGTGAATTCAACTCTGTGGAGATATTTAGAATAAGAAAGGAGACGTCTCCATCCTCTGTCCATCGCTGACATGCAGAATGTGAGCTCACCCGGGCAGGCATCTCATCTTCCCGTCTTAATTTCCCCCTCTCTGCTGCCTAATGTCCCTCTACTCCTCTTCTTCTGCTTTCACTCCCTGCCTCAAGTATAGTATAATTGCATTTTCCAGGCCTGATTTCCATACTAAATATGCATCCCTCCATCTGCGGGAGAGCCAGCAGCCCAGCTCGACATCGTTCTGGTTATCACAGTGCAACAGGCCCCCTCACGCCCTCACTGTACAGCCACCAGTGTCATAATTACCCTCAGTTAGGGCAGTTACCACTTCCTGCTCTGCTAACTTCCTAAAGGGATTAGCACTTCTTTCCCCCTGTTTTTCCTGAGTGATTTCCTCAAAAAGAAAAAGAAAAGGCAGCTGCTGCGTTTGTGGAGCAATCTGTTCGCTCCTTCTTCATTATTTGCTCATTTATTTACAGTCTTTGTCCTCTAGTATATTTAGCTCATTAGCTTTTATAGATATTGACCCACAATTTCTTTCACGATGCCCCCTGTTGTGTCTACATATAATGAGTCTACAAGCAGCAGGATCTGGCTAATGAATTACCAATGTTGTACTTTAATGGCTGTACTTCCTACAAGCTCCCTCTGGAGGTTTCATTACACTTCACATGAAGCTGCCATGTTGTCTGAGGTTACTATTATTAGAAACCTATACATAAGGTCTGCTGCTGTAGGTGTCTGCTGTTAACAGTTGCAGCTGCTGTCCACATGTCCTCTTTCTCTTCCTTCACTGCTTCTCCTGCAGAGCAATTTTCATAATGTGTCACGTCACATTACAGCACATATTGTGATTTAGAGATAATTGCGTAGTCAGCCAGTTGTCCTCAGAGGAGATGTATTGTTTTAGCTACACAAGAGACGTCAGGCATCTGGCGTTGCCACTGAGTATCCGTCATTAAAAGGAGGTTTTTTTCCTGTGAGGTGCTTATAGTCCGTATATTACAGCCCTGATTCAAAAGAAATTGTAACGCTGTGTAAAATGTAAATTAAAATTTAAATAAATGCATCGAAATTCTTATTTATTTTCACACAAAAATATATATATATATATATCAGTTTGAACATACAGTGTTAGTACAGTGTTTTTCTTTCTTTTTTATGAATTAATCAGCTATTACTTTGTATTTATTTTATTATTTTATTAGGTTATTTATTATTGTATCTATATGTATTATTATTATTATTATTATTATTATTATTTTGATATTCTTTTCTCCCCCTTTTCCTCCTAAACAAAAGGAGGCTTATTGTGTGAACAATGTGTTTGATGCCTGTGAAATTACTGGCAGCAATAAAACATTTTATTATAAAAAATAAAATATTCTAAATGTACACTTAATACATAATACACTTACAAGGATATTGACTTTTCTATGGGGCTAAAATCTGCTTTGCTGCTGCCCCCGTCCACCTCACTACATTACTTAGCCTCCATGCCGGTTCTTCTTCTACTACTATAGGTAATACACTGACTATGTCTGAGCACCTCATTCAACCCCACATCAAAACCTCCAAACCTCCCTGTAAGTAAATCTTATATGTGAAGCATGCACGCGTGTCTTCTATAAGGAAATGCAGACATTAACAGGAAAGGATCCATTTCTGTGGGTAGCTGGTCAGACAGTATTTCAGTGGTAACAGAGTAAAAGAGCCTCTGTGCTGTGATCCTGACAGTTCCTCGCCTCCACTGTCAAAATAGTGGCATTAGGATAGTTTTCATCCTAAGCCTCTGTTAAAGAACTTATCAAGAGCCGGTCCTGCTGGCCTGCAGGCTGCTGCAGAGCTCCTGCTCACTAAGCAAACCTGCAGTCTGTGATAACATGAATACACACACACACATACACACACACACACACACACACACACACACATACACACACACACTTTCTCTCTAGTTCCTCTTAACAAAGATTTGCTTTTCAAGGGCAAAATCACTTCAGCCCATTTGTTATGATGTCTCAGCTGCAATCAACCCTTTCACGCTTACATTCTGTACTTAAAAAAAAAACAAACACTTTATTTAAGTTGAATATTAAGCTGCAGTTCTGGTGATTCTCTAGCAGCACAAACCTGATGACCAGTTTATACGTCTGTCATGGGTTTGATATTGATATTTTAATTGCTGATGAGGTGAAAGCGAAAAATGACTTTGGTTCAATTATTTCTATTATTATACCAGCTGAATAAAATTGACACTCGTTGCTTATTTATTAATCACTAAGCACAGTTGGTGCTTTGTGTCATAATTGCTGTAATGTCTTTAACTGCCAGACTTGAATGATAATATCTACAAACAGTATTATTAGGTGCAGTGACTCAATTCTTTCTTTCCTATTTGTCTTTTTTAAACTAGCGTTGTGGCAGTATGTGTCTGTTTGCTTCTTGAGAAAAATCATAAATTAATAAATGAGAATGATCTTCACTTTTACTGTAATATAATGTAAGTGCTACAGTATTTTTTAACCAAATATCTGCATAAGACTTCCAGTAGTTCTCCTATCTTATACCTCTGTGCCCCATGAAAACAGTCATTTTTGTTTGACATTTCTCAGCCATTTTATCCTCTTTTTGTTCAAAATAAGTGATTTTTATCACCACATACAAAGAAAGCAAATGATGGATACTTAAGTCCTTTAAATTGCACACAAGTTAATTTTAAAAGTTGCCCATAAGTGCAAAATAAATTCAACCGTGAACAGCAAAAGAGGAACTTCACTGTTCAGTGAAGCCTCTGAACAATGTCGGAACATGAGTGTCATTTCTTTCCTCTGACTGTTTGACTATAAAAGTAGCTCTTGCATAAACCGTCATGCTGTCCCTTGTGAAATCCCGACTTTATTAATGCTGGCTCCTCATCTGGGATGATTAGTCACACTGATGAGCTTTCCTCAGCTGATATGAAAAGAAGCCATCCTCTTTTACTGATGTTTGATCTGCTTAGCGTGAAGAAAGTTATGAATTTAATTGCAAAAAAATGAAAAATTCAGCAGCAGGAAATGATGAGTTGTGTTCATCGTGGTGTCGAAGGTGTCCTCCAGCTGCTGACGGTTACGCTCATAAAACATTTCGAGTGGAGTGAATTGCTAAAGACATTAAGTCATCAAGTAGGAAAAACAGGCAGAGGGAATGAGCTGTCAGCTCATTGCTTTAAGTCACAATAAACTAGTCTGTCAGCTAAAGAAAATGTTTCTCATCTATTCATAAAGAGGTTTTGGTAAATATGCTCATTACCTTTATACAACTTTCATGTGTGTCTGTTAAATATAAGGCTAGCAGTTGGTTTTGGCTAACTAAGCTCAGCATTGAGGCTGAAACACTCCGGCTCTGTCCAAAGGTAACAAAATCTCCTACCAGCACCACTAAAGCTCCTTAATGACCATGTTACATCTTGTTTGTTTAATCTGTACTAAAACCAAAGCATAAAAAATGACAAGTTGTGGTTTTAGAAGGGATTATATGCCTCTAACGTGACTATTTCTTGCCTGAGAATTTACTGCCTGCCAGCCTCATCCACAACAGTGATGTCAAGACTGCAGGGAGTTATTCCACCGGGCATAAACCCCACTAACATCTGGCTTTCCTCTTTAGTGGGAAAGGATACAGTTGGCATTCACTTCCCTGAGTCTGCAGCTCCTTTTCCAGCTCAATATGATGACCCTTTGTCATCCCAGGAACAGATTCAGCTTTACATCCGACCAGCACTCGATCATTTCAAATCAGTCGGAACTGAGTTTTAAAGAGACACTGATTTAACAGATTTAATAAATAAGTTACAACTTTCAGAGTGCTGATTTCTACAGTTCTGCTGCACCTGAACATGACACACAAAATATATACGGAGTAGGAAAAAGGCTGTCAGGACTTCTCTAAGTCTGTGATGTCACAACTATACTATATATAGGTAGAAAATTTTACGACAAAGATCCCACTGCGGCCCAAAAAACATTTTCCCAATCGACCACACCGGTAAAAGAGACATCTATAAAACTGTTGACAGGACACCTTGAACTACACACGAGATCAGTGACTCTTTATTATGAATTTTTGATCCATGGGGGATTTATATTTGTAAAACTTCCCTTGAGGTGAGAAATGTGATTTAAAATCTGTGGTGTCACCACAAGGTAAAGTCAGAGCAAACTGGGCTTTTTTTTGGGAGAGTTGGTTAAAGAGACAGGTGGAGTGTAAATACAAGTATATTCAGACAGACAGCATGATAATACAATTGGTGTTTTTTAACAGTAAAACATGTAAGCATGTTCTCATAGCAACCAAAAATACTAGTATAAAATGAACATATGTCTCCTTAAAGCTCGGTCTGATTTGGAAACAGTGTTCATTGTTCCTCTGAGTTTCCTTTAAAATCTAGGCAGCCGCCCACAAGATCTTGCACTGAGCTCTTGAGAATGATATATGCGTGTTTTTCCACATTTTCCTCAGATGAGCAGTAAGCGCTCCAGCAGTTTCCGACGGGCCATTGCTAATGGCCGCCGCACGCTGCAAAGGGAGATCCTGCTGGACGAGACGGGGCTGGGTCTGTACAAGCGCTTTGTCCGCTATGTGGCCTACGAGATCCTGCCCTGCGAGACGGACCGGCGCTGGTACTTCCACCAGAACCGCCTGTGTCCCCCACCTGTCTTCATCGCCATCGTCACCATCGTACAGGTGAGGTTCGTCAGACACTGGATTGAATATAGACTTTTCTGCTGAAATATTCCTGAAACATGGACTGCAGTATTTGACTGGAGTGTGTGCTACTAACCCACAACCCTGTTCTGTTGGCTCAGTCGTTTGGCTTCAGACCCGCTGAAAAGATTTTCTGCCTTTGATCACACGCTTTTACTGTGAGCTCGATATGAGCTGGTAACCCATTTGGGAGTCAGGGGCTTAGTGGGTGCATTTAATGCCATTCCTCCAAGCTGAAACCCTCAGTCAGAGCTTTTTTTTTTGTCCCCGACACTGATTTTGGATCTTAAGAAACCAGGTCAATAAGCAGCCTGGCCTGCACAGTGGCATTAAATGACCTATCATGCAAAAAGCAAACCTAACCCGACGCCCTCATTGACCACTGTTGAATGGTTGAGGATTAAGCAGCAAAGTAACCTACAGCTTCTTTACAAAACTTCCTAATTTCCCCTGAAATCATCATAATTTGGAGGAAAGAAAGCCAAGTGCTCTTATAATGCCTCCAAACGGCAATGAATGGTCTGTAATGACAATGAGGATGTGATAATAACGGTCCCCATTCATTTTAATTCACAGAGACAATGAGTCATTATTCTATGAAAAGAAATTAATGGAATTGAACCAGATGTGTCTTTTTTTTTCATGCGGACAGTAATTGTCTCCACAAGTCTAATAAGCATCAGCTGAGGAATACAGAAGGAGACGGAAACGTCACGTGTCTTTCAGAAAGCACAATGGGGTCTGTTCTGCACCTTTGTACCAGCAGGCTGCAGAGAGCGTGTAACGGGTTTGTCAGCAAGGAGTGACAGTTTGGTTTCATGTTGCAGATCATCGTGTTCATGTGTTATGGCATCATGCTAAACAAGTGGGTGCTGCAGACCTATCAGCCCGACTTCATGAAGAGCCCGCTGGTCTACCATCCCGGCCACCGCGCACAAGTGTGGCGCTTCTTCAGCTACATGTTCATGCACGTTGGGTACGTTCACGGACAGTTAACATCTGGTTGGTTGCTGCAGATGATGCACAGACGTTATCTGAGTTTTGTGCTCTCTCTCCTCAGTTTGGAGCAGCTGGGGTTCAACGCTTTGCTGCAGCTGATGATTGGCGTTCCTTTGGAGATGGTCCACGGCATCTTACGAATAAGTCTGCTCTACATGGCAGGAGTGCTGGCCGGTGAGTGTCTTTTAAAATAAGCGTATAAATTATGCAAACCAGTGGTTCTTCAAGTGAGTGCCGCCTCACTGTTGGGTGCCGCAAAATAGGAAAGAGAGTTCTGCAGAGTGTGTTTTTTTTCCATTTCTTCCTGCACTTTTTTTAATGACATTTCACCACATAGAAATGAGGCCACATTTAGCTTAATCACACATAAACATATCGAAATGGAAGAAAAAGGGAATGCTGCAGCTAAGATTTGTGACATAACAGCTCTACAAAAAGTTCAATATGTGTCTGCAAATGTGCACAGCCACATGGCCTAAAACTGCTAACTAATAATCTTAATCATGTAGATATTATTAACTTTGTAGCTTGATATTTATGTTAGTTCATACACTGCATGACATAGGATTTGGACCAACTAACAACTAACACTGGTAACAGATTTATGATGTAAGTTTTGGCTGTGATGTGTACTTGTGGTGGGGGAACCACTGGTGTAAGCTCTGCAGTGATGTAGCTCGTAGTTTGGATTTTATTCGCAAATGTTCTGACAGTTTTAGAGTCTTCAGTGCAATATGGACAGAGCTTTGTCTTTTTACAACAATCACAAACAGAAAAGGCTGTTTATTCTTTGTTCTTCCCTTGAAGTTTAGTCAGTCCGCAGTATATCTTTACTGAGATAGCTTGTTTTTTTCTTTTATTACTGTTTGTACAGTCTACTATGAAAGCCCATCTGCCAGGGAAAGAAAAATTAAGATGAATATTTCGTCTCACGATGAAAAAAAAGATCCTGTAAGTCATTAAATTGGGAAACAGTGTTCATCAAAATCATAAGAAACGTTCTCAAAATGACTATTATTGATAGTAATGACAATAATGATTTAGTATCTTACAGTAATTACTTAATATCTCAATATAATGACTCAGTGTCTCACAATAATTACTTATTATCTCAAAATAATCACTAAGTAACTCAAAATAGTGACTTGGTATCTCAAAATAATGATTAGGTATCTAAAAAAATGACTTAGTATCTCAAAATAATATGTGGAAAAAAATGTGTTTAGCAAAATAATGAGAAACTTTCCCAAAATAAGGACTTACTTATCTCAAAATAATGAATCAATATGAAAATGATGAGTGAGTAAATCAAAAATAATCAGAAAGTTTCTCACTGTAAGTTTCCATCACATTGGTGGAGATTTGCCTCTTTATGGTATCACTCAGAGAAATGCTGTTTTTGTTGGTGCCGTCATCATTTATCCACTAAAGGTTTTGCATTGAAGCGTACATTCGCTGTGTAAAAAGCACCTCCGGTCCGGCTGAATCTGTCAGCATCTTGTCCTCATGCTGACTTCCATGAGTGGCCCGTTTGATAGTTTTGATAATAAATGCAACTCGGCTGGTGGCCCAGGCCTTTGAAAAAAAAAGCCACCAAACCCAATGCAGCAGAATGACTCACAGTGCCCAGAGGTCGGGCTGCAGCACTCAAGTCTTTGTTGACAGGAAACCTCATTAACTTTCATCCTCCTCCAAGCCAGTTTGGAGATTGGAAATGTTTAAATCCGTACTGATTGCTGGATGTGGTTTCTCACTGCAGTTTTTTGCTGTTAATGCGTATTTTCAGAAGTCATATCAACACTGCTGCATAAACCTCTTTTCCCTTTCATCTTCGCTGGGAACTATTTCTGTCTTGGATCTCCCAAATCTCTTGCTAACCATTATTTGATTACTGTCGAGAGCAAAAACCTAATTCATATTGAGTTATATTTAGGCTTTCTTTTGTATGTGACGAAAAAAATCCACATTTCTCTTCTCCTGTCCTCTCTCTGCACATATACAGTCGAGTTAAAGTTTCTCAAAACTCCTCTTGCTGTGTAAAAGTCAAACCCTCCCTATACCCAACACACACACACATGCACACACACTCTTAACACTCATGAATTATTGTAGCTTTGATTTATTTTAGCTATGATGACAGAGAGAGAGAAAGCAAGCGGGCATGGGACTTAGAGGAGGAAAAGTGGCAGAGTGATGCAGGGTTTTCTCTCTGGGGAATTAGCCTAAGTGCAGTTTGAGATGCTGTTTGGAGATTTAAGCTGCAGCCCGGATCAAACGGGAAGAGAAAGTAGTGAGGAGATGGTGATATTTGTCCCCCCAGAGCCCGGATTTGAACTGCATTCATTACAGTTCCCGTGCTGGAGTCACACTGTAGTGATCAAAAATTTAATTTGTGTCGTACTGTAGTGTAATCGTGTGAAACTGTCTGGAATTACATTTTTCTGCATTTAACTTTGCGCACAGTATGATAAATGAATTCCTCCTAAACAGTGAGGAAGAGCTGAGCTCCCTCACGGTCACAAGATGATGAATTTCTTTGAGCTGCATAATAATTTCACCTCCTGATTCTGGTTGATGGAGTGGAAACTGGAGCTGTGTGGGCACAAATGCTGTGATCTATTGGGAGAGCAGGCTGGGAAGTTCACCTGGACTCTTTATATCTGTAGCTGTGTGTTTGGAGTGGAGAGACGGCGCTGCTGCTGCCAGGTGAGAGGTCAGACGGAGGTCAGCATGAAGCTGAGCGCAGCAGGAGGTTTTCAAAAGACGCTTTGTCGGTTGGTGCTGCGAGGCGCTGGTGTAAAAAGGTATTTTTATTTTGTGTAAGTCAACTAAATTATCCTTCAAATTGGCCTTCAGAGCAATTGTTTTTATTTTAAGGTGCTTTTTTAAGTTTAAGGGCCTGATTTGGCTGTGAGTCTCATTACAGAACACGTTCTAAGGTGTTTGAATTAAAGGAAATGCTTTTATAAGTTTCCCACTGAAACCTTGACATATGTTCACTTTGAAGTTCTCCCACTGTGATAACTTTCATTTGACCATTATGTGTTAGGTCAAGCAGTCATTTCTTTGCAGAATGTCTGAAAAAAAATGTCTAAAAGGCAGTAAATTGAAAGGCCCAATAAATCTTTCCCACATAACCAAACATAAAGATATTTCTCCTGCCAGCAAAATCAATTTAGCTCCTGTAAATGTTAGCTAAGTTGTGCCCAGTTTTTCAAAAATGCACAATTAAGGAAGTGCAAACGTTCCTCTGGTTGCCAATGAAAGGATTCAGTTTTCCTGTTAAAGAATCGCATGAGAAAAACGTGATTCCCAAATGTTTTTAAGCTCACTCGTATGTGGTTTTTGTCTTTTTTGAAAAACAGTTAATGCACTAAACAGCAGATGGAACTGAAAATCTATAACATGCAGCGGAAAATAAAAAAGAGAAAAAGACCTGGTACAAATGTTTAATGTAATTAGTTAATGCTAGGAATATATTTTTCACCTCCAGGTATAAAACTTTGGGGTCAGTAACTTACCGTGAGATAGAAATCATGATGTCACTGCTTGGTCCTGAAAGGATAGCTAGATGATATACTTAAAAATAACTTCATATGCTTTTTTGATCTCAGGTTTATTTTTATGTAGATTTAATTAGTATCTGCAGACTTTGGAGTCACATATACAGTTGAGTTGCATGCAAACTTTTCTCGCCCGTAAACAGACGTTTTACTGCAAATCTTCTTTATGCACTCACACATTGAAAATCCACAGCTACAAATCTTCTTATGCAGTCAAAAAAATAAGTATTTTTCGGGTGTTTTTGACACATTCAAACCATTGAATTAATTTGATGAACATTTTTTTACACATTCAAACATTTGAATGCATTCATAGAAAATGTTTTCACACAGTCAGATAAGGTGACAATATGCAAAAGGTGTTTGACCCTATTTTGTTTCCGTCCTTCCTTTCACTGGTCTGTTTAATGTGTAAGTGTGTGTGGGCAGACTTTGGTTTTATTGTGTTTCACTGCCTCGCACTTTCATTTTCCCTCAGTCTTTGTAAACTCATGATTGCTTGTGGATGTTAGAAATTGCCCAGTGCTTTAGATTACTCAGTGAAATTCTTGATTTTTTTCCTTCCCTCCTTCCCCATTTTGTTGCCCATGGCTGTCTCATGTTTATATTCATGCAGTCTTATTCTAGCTCATGAGTTCAATCATGTCGGCTGTTGCTATCAGCTCCTGCACGCATGTTGCTTGTTATTTTATTTTTTTTGTAGGGCAGCGGAGCTTTCAGTTTACAGCTGCACTCTGAAGGTGCGTTTATGGAGCAACGTGCTGCAGGTATTGTGCCTTTATGTGTGTGCTTTAACACACTGCATGGGTTTCTGCACCGCGGGGCTTGCTTTCAGAGCCAAAAGAAAGATTTTTCTTCTTGAAGATGCATCAAATACTGAGAAAGTATGAAATCGTTTTAAGCGGTATACATATTTCATGCGCATGAACACGCCTCTCTGCGTTCCTTATCTTGAAAATAATTAATATCGCAATTTAAAATATGGCAGAAATGTGTTTCTTAAAGTAGAAGGTTTATTCAGTGCAGGTCAGGTGGTGTTATGAAGTTTCTCTGGCCTTGTGCTGTAGAGCTCTGAAAATAAAATATGACGTTGTGGATTTTGTCCTTGGATGTGTGCTGACAAAAGGAACAATTCAGTAATTATTTTCTGACAGTGCTGCTCGGTCTCTCTCACTTCGCTCTGCTGCACTAAAAACAGATGAAGTGCTCCAGTTGAATTTCATGTTTCAGGATATAAACCTTAACAATTCCAGGCCAGATGAATGTAAAGCGTCGAGTCATGTTTCAGTCTGGCGCCACATTAGAGAAAAGCTGCAGGGACTCCTTTATTTTTCTTTCATCTACTGTTTTTTTTCCCCCCTCTTTCCTCTTCTGGGCCTCCTTCCCTCGGAGCCAACAGCTCCTTTAGCTTCCTCGTGTGCTTCAGGACACCAACAGGTGCCAGAACACCATGTTTTTTCCTCGTAGCCCTGTGTGAGCCCCAGGCTGTCTAACTCCCCGAACGCCTTCCATTTGAGACAATCCAAATCCTCCAGCAGCCTCATGTAGCAGCGAGCTCGACTCTGCTGTCTCACCACGTCCGGCTCAGCTCACATCTCATTGTGTTGATGATGAGATCTTAGTGTTGACGTGCTTTACTATGATTTTTTTTGTTGTTGCACTGAACATTGCAGAATCAACTCTGACAGGCAGCAGAGACCTGGGGTAAAACTTTCACTCTGAATCATCAGATTTCTGCAAATTCTAGTGGAAACACAACGTGTTGCTGTCTCTGCGAGCTCATGGCTTCACACTTTGTTGTTAAGAAAAAAAAGGTGATACTATGCAGGAACTGTCAAACATTTAAAGCATGGCATCTCCTTCCTGGCCCAGAATCACTCTCATATTGGTACAAGCTTTGTTTGTGTGGCATTTCAACATACTATATTTGCATTTTCTTAACATTGTCTCAGCTATTTTCATAGCTTTATGCACAAAGGGTGACGCCCAGAAACCTCCTGCACACAGTCCTGCAAATTCAGACACCACCACACACTTTTAGTGGGTCATAAATGATGATTAAGAGTGATTATTTGTGTGTCTATACAGGAAAATCCTGCGTATTACACCTTTAACACCCTTATTCAGAGAAAGTATTATTGTGTGTGTTGCGTCCCATCCAACTCAATTTTCTGTTTGCTGTTGCAGAAAAATAATCTTTTTTTTAAAAAAAAATATCTTAATTGGATTTGTTTCTGTTTATTTATTTATTTGTTGCTTATTTTAATGGGGACAGAAACATACGCAGAGAATATCCACTGAGCAGAACAATGCCACAAATCACAGCGTTTAGTTTGCACAGCTCGTCCCCAGATGGGCTTTTATAAAAACAAATGCATACATTGTGCAATGAAAAGCTCAATAAAAATGCTATAAAATACATATGCAAATGCATGGAGCAGACAATAAACTAGGCATGGTAATATTAGAGCCGCATAATAAAGCTATTTTTAAGGAACGACTCCCACCCCTGACTACATGCATGATTATTCTTTCTAATAATAGAGATTTAGAGTAGGGCTGTGATTGGTTCATTTAGTTGTAATTTTACAGCACCAAGTTGCACAATAAAATGTAAGTCATAGCCTCTTCATGCTACATGCACATAGAGCAAACAGCAAACACAAATATTTAGATTAGAATCAAATGAAATCAAATTGAACAATATATTTTGTTACTTTTATATAAATACTTAAATAAACATGCCTGCAGTAGAACTTAATATTCTAAACGACCAAGCAACAAACAGTATTAATGTCATATTTTGTGGGTTTATTCATTTTATATAATAATATATGTACCAGAGCATTTTTTTTGTTATTTGTTTTGTGTACCACTTCTTTTCTTCTTCCTGGTCATCTGGCTCTCCAGATCCTCCAGCTGGGACTTAATGGAGCTCTCTGTCTCCTCCCACTCCAGCTCCTTCTCCTGTACAGTCAGCTTGAGGACCTCTGTGGCCTGAAGGATGACTTGTCTTCCTGCCACTTGATGCGATCACTCTCCAGCCGCTGCTCAGCCGTCTTCATGGCAGCCAGGAGCTGTTGTTCTTCTGTTTCTGCTCATTATGCTGAGCCACATAGGAAGCTTTGCATTCCTCCGTCTCTTCCAGCAGAGAGGTCTTTTCCTGCTGCGACTGGAGACGGTCACGCTCCAGCTGCTCTTCAAGTTTCTTCAGAGCATCCACCAACTTTTTCTTCTCTTTCTGCTGCATTTCTGCCAGGAGGAAACACTGGAGGTGTCCGTCTGCATCTTCTGGTCAGCCTCCTTCAAAGCTGCCATTACTGTTACTGCTGAAGCTTGTCCAGCAGCTCCAGTTCATTCTGAGCTTTGGTGCTAATATTTCTCAGCTGGGAGGAAGAGTGGACATGAGCCTGAGCCTCATCCAGCCGGGCTCAGATCTGCCCCAGCATCTCCTCTCTCTCGTGGCTCCGCTGGTTGCCGTCCTATCTGTGTTCTTGCCAATAAAGTCAATTAGACAGTGATTCCACTTGGATTTCCAGGAGGAGTCTCCCCTCAGACCTGCTTTCGCCAAGCCTCCCCTGGCTGTCCTCCAGCTCACACCTTATATGTCGTTGCACCGAACAAAGGTAGAAAGTTCAACCTCCATCTCTTCCAGGTTTGTAGCTTGCTGCACCTCTGTGTTTCTTCTTTGTTTTCTCTTAATTCTTCCTTTTTCACTGTGAAATGTGTCTGTCTGACACAAACCTCCAAACTGCTTTATATTCCAGTGTCTTGACTGTGTTGTTGCTATTGGCTACCAGACTATGAATATGTGATGAGTAATGATTATATGATGAATGACATTTACAAATATAACAAGCATTAAAATCACTTTTAATCATTTAATTCTTGTTGAACAGCTACGATCACTTTTCAGATTCAAAAGTTTTACATAATAAAACAGATGATCTGTTTGTAAAAAAAAATGCATAATTTAAGATTAAATGAACCAACAGACACACAACAGACGCTCCAAAACTCATCTTCAGTTCTCCATGATATACGGTCAAAACAAATGGCATTTTAAAAGCCAGAAGCAGAGAATATTTGGCATTTTCATGATTCTTTTGCTTGAAAAATAGCTGAAATCAGTTAGCAGCATAGCTTTTCAGCTCATACATAGACAAGTAAATTATTGAGTACTTTTTCCACCTCTGTCCCTCGATGAGGAAAGTTTAAAATGTGCCCCTGAATAACTGACCTGAGAGGTTCACCGTGTCACTGAGCACTTAAGTGCCCCTGGACTGGCTATGGACACTGTGGTCTGAATTATGCAACAGCATTTTCTCCTCCTCGTGTCCAGGAGTCTGTTAACACAATAAACTGTTTACTATAATAAACTGGCCGGTCGCTGTTGGAGTACTGTGCCCACACTGCTTATTGCTGTCCTCAGTCAAGAGGAAGAAGACATGTGGCCTGACGTCGTTTGCGGCCTGTTGGGAAATTGTAATGGAAATGTGATAAATGGCTGCATGTCAGTATAACCTCATTGTTGCGAGCTAGCTGATGTTGTCATTACTTAAAAGCGCCTTGCCAAGTTACGTGTAATGTTTAATCCTTCAGCAGTTGATTAATGTTGCTCTGATATCAGGGAGGACGGCAGCGGTGTCCGCTTTCCACCGCGGCCTCGACTCGCTCTGTCGTGGGTCCTAATTTAGCCGGATGATTGTTTCTACATTCTCTCAAGCTAATAAAAGCTCATTCAGGCTCCAAATGACTGGAAGTATTCAGGCTTATTTTTGCTCCACTACCATTCCCATGTTGCTGTTATATAACTGATTGATGCTCTTTAAAAGTGCACTGCACATATTTAGGCAGGGTAAATATGATTGTTTCTGCTGCCAGTGAATAGAGGGCCTTGGTGCGTGGCCAACACTGACTTTGTCCATCATCCATTTTTGCTGATGTTTGATGTTTGGCCGAGACACACAAGCTGCAAGTAATTGTATTCTATGGAAATCCAAAAAGCTGAGAAGTGCAGCTGTGGGATCAATTCACAATATAACACCAAAAACAATAACTTACATTGAGAAAATAACAAAAATATGAATCGTACTTTACTGCGCAATATAGGAAGTAAGGTTAAAAATACATAGTTTTTTTTAAAGTTGTTGTTAAGACACCGTCTGAGTGTGAAACTGTGTTTTTAACCTTGGAGAGGTAGTTTCACAAAAACAATCTCGACTCAAGGTCCACTTGAGGTCCCTTTGGAGGACTCTCCTCCTCTTGAGATGTTGTTGAAAGTTTTATTTTAAGTGCTTTATAAAACTTACTGCACCTAACTGATTAGCCCTGATTTTCTGCTCACAAACAGTTTTTGAAGATCCTTGACAAACCCCCAGATACGATGCAGATTTTCATTGTCTTGACGCTGACTCCCATGAATGAGATCGTCACGTATGAACAGTTCACAGACGCCGACACGTTACAGATATCTAGCACCATCATCTGGATCTGTCAGGGAGTCTGTCAGGTAGCTACAGGACAATGAGAGCACAAGACACAGGGTGACAGAGGGAATATTGAGCAAAATTTTGCTTCAAAATCGCCTCGACATAAATGGAAATTCAGCTCGTGTGGCTAGTGCCTTGGACATGGATCGACCCATGTTCCCAGAGCTGACCAGCAGCTTCAAATCCAGCCAAAAAATTATCTTTAAAAAGAAAAAGAAAAGAAAGATCTTGCAGTGTGTGACCCACATGTTTCCGGTCCCCAACAACTTCTAGACTCCCAGTAACAACAGAGCAAGTTTAATAATGTGAACCGCAGAGTGATCTGATGAAGTTGGTTAGTCTGATGTCAGATAAAGCAGCACAAAAACAGCAAAAATACTCTGAATACTGTATATTTACACACACTCCCGGGCCTATGATGTCTGACACACAGTGTTACACATGATTGTACACTCGAAATGTGACTGTGAGAAGCAGAGCAGAGACTCGAGCAGCAATTGGATTTTTTGGGGGGAAAATAGGAGTTTTTCTTGGAGCAAAGTTGAGTCAGATGAACTGATGCTGACAGGAGAGGGCAAAATAGTAGAGAGGAAGCATCAGAGAGCAGAGGGCTGGGTGGATTACTCTCAGCACCGGAGGGGTCTCTGACTCTCAGACTTTGCCTCTGACTCATTTCAAGCGCTGGTGAAGAGACATTTAACGACTTCTTTGATTGGCTGGAGGTGGATGTGAAAAGGTTTGTACAGAGAAGGAGGCGTTTTCTGGGACTGTGAGCTGTGGAGTTGTCCTTGTGTTGCTATTGTCAGCTGAATACGAATTATAACTCTCACTCTTTGAAGGCCGGTGTGGCACAAGGTCAGGTTTCGGTCTTCTTCGGCAACCTTAGCTTCAGACCCTGTATGTGTAAAATCTCGGTGTTGCTTACGGCGCTGAAGAGTCTGGTCCTGTGTTTCTGATGTACTCCCCTGGTGCCGAGCTGAACTGAGCACTGTGGAGGCAGGGTGACCTTGGTGCGTTGCAGAGGCTGCCAGCGTGATTATGGTAATTCCCAACCCCCTCCATCCCACCACACAGTCAACTCTTCCTCGGTGACACCGGTCTCACTTCCTCCACAGCCACCCCCTGCAGCCTCGCTGATAACAACACAGAGGAAGATGAATATTTCTCCTGTAACGCAGCCTAATTGAAGGAGGCCCATTTGTGTGGGGCGAGCCCACTGTGTTTATGGGTGTCTATTTGCATCTACTGCGTGAAGCCAATCCAGCATGGCAGTATGTGCTGCACGCACTCTGTTGGAGTGAGAGAGGAGGCTATTTCTCTGCTCAGTTTAAATCACATTTACTTTGCTGTTTAGTTTCAAGGTTCTCCGATGAAGAAGCACATCATGCTCGCTGTAGCCATCACTTTGGCTTCATAACCTTGAGCACAGGAAGTGATTTCATGCTCTTTTTTTCATTGAGATGTAGAATTTGAGTAATTTCATCCAAGGTCAGCTATTGTGCTTGTTAGATGAAAAGCAGTTGTGAGTGATAACCACTTTGGTCGTGACGAGAATGCATTAACAGAGCTCTTCGTACTTCATACGCATCTTCAGGAGCATTAGGATGTACACGCACTCATTTCTGGATTTTGCTTCTTCCGTTTTAGGCATGCTCATATGCCCACACACACTCATCCTGATCAGATATGATTAGACTTTCCACTAAAAGTTGACACTGTGCTGAGAGGCGTCCTCTCTGCAGCCCGGAGGATGTGGATTGTGAGACTATTGATTTTTTCTGATGCCGCTGGGCTCTGTGCGAGCATAAATATTATCATATTTTTTCCCCATGTGGCAACTTTGGACAGGGCAGAAACCTGTTAGAATAAACTGAATCAATCTCTAAGGGAAACCAAGGGCAAGGTGTGTTTACAGTGGCACCCTGTGAAATTGATGAACTGTATCTGTTCCTCCAGGCCAGCGTTTGTTATGGATGGTGCTAGTTGTTTTCTTGATCGTTTCTTATTTTTTTGAGAGAGAGGTCCTGATTAATGTTGTGTTTGGACTGTTTCCCTTCTGCATGAACAAAGCTGTGTAGTGTTTCGTCCAAGCGGCAACCTCCGGTGCTGAGCTGTGAAGTGCCAAAACTGCAATTCCTCAACTGGCCACTTGAGGCAGGCTGCTGAAGGGAGTAAATAAGACTGACCCCCATGCTAAAATGTCCAACTGTACAGCAGAAATGAACAAAAAACGGCTTTGGTCCCATTAGCTAATTTTGCCCTCAGAGGGTGAATTGTTTTATAACAATTGTATTATTAGTTATGACAATGTTTATTAAAATTCGGCATAATTCAGGGCGTTTCCTGTTTCAGTGACAGGTGTCACTAGCTGTTAGCTGTCTGCTAGCTGCCCGTGAACCAGTCAGCTAATATCTGTGCCAGCGTAGCATGTAGCCTAGCTTGTTAGCCTCCTCCACTAGCTTGGTAGCTTCGAGCTAGGTGGGTGTGTTTTGGTCGGTTTTGATCCACTTTACTCCATTTTTGGATTATCCGGGGAGTTCAGAGGAGTCAGCCCTGCCAAGATGGCGACCATGTGGGGGCGGCCACAAGGCTTCATTTGCAGAAACCTGTGGGTGACGTCAAGGAGACCACGTCCATTATTTAAACGGTCTATGGTTTTGTCACACTGAGGATGCTGACAGGTCGGATGCTCCTCAGCTTCTTGACACTTCACTTCATAAGTAAAACTTTGCAGGCTTCATTTTTCCCCTGACATCTCTTAAAGGGGCTTTTTCCCTCCCGCCCACGCTCCACAGGGCACGAAAAGATGGATGAAGATGTTGGACTGGATGAGGACTGATTGCGAGTCATGCTGCGCCACTTTAAGGAAAGCATCAGCGACGGAGATGATATTTCCCTTATCTCTCTCTGTCTGGGTGACACAGACGAGTCCATCTCTTTCCCAGGTGGAAAATATCTTTAATAGAGCTCCCCCAGTCTGACAGCACTATTATAGTTAAAATGAGGCTTTGAAATGGACGCCACTCCATTAAATGGCATTTGAAGCTATGAGCTGTTCAAATAGACTATAAAGTAGACAAAACACCTTGTGACAGACGGTCTGAGTCACCGTGACATTTACTTATTTTGACTCCAGTCACCTGCGTACAGTGTCTGCTACCAAAAGTAACGATGTCTTCCCTCATCAAATTATATAATAATAAGCAGATATATTAATATTAGGGTATATGTCAGATGATTTGAGAAGTGCAGAGAAATTGCAGTGCAGAAATGTCAAAATATGTTTATATATGTGTTGCCATCACATAGTTTGAACATTTTTTAGTTTTCAACTGCAAAATGTGCAACTGATTTCAAATTATTAGTACTTCAGTAAGAATTTAAGGGATCCTTATCAAAGATATTTATGTATGTTTTTCTCTTTTTAACTTAAAAAGGTCTTGACTCTAGTACTGATGAGGCTATTATGGGCCTTTCCATTGTTCTCTGACTCATAATATTCTGAATAATGAATCATTTCATTCCAAAAATGATTTGCATATAATTGTTATTTGCACCCCTTCATAGAGCAACATAATTATGATGTTATGTGTGCATTGCACCATTCGGGAACAGCATAATTATAGGGTCAAGCATGTTTGTTGCAGTTATGAACTCCAACATGTTTCTTCCTGTAAAAGGTCAAATAATGTTATCCAGACTCAAATAGCACCACAGCACACATCATGTGTGATAATGTGTCTCTGTGTTTCCTAAAAATGTATTTATATATTTACATCTGAGCCGAAAATAATGATCCACAAACCACCGTGTGGACTGAGTTATTTGTTCCTTGATGTTTTTTAGCCTCACTGAGAAAATAATGAGAGCAAAAAGTACAAACAGCTTCATCATGATTAGCTAAATTAACAGAAACTAGAGCCATGGATCTTTAACGGACAATCAGAGTATTTAAAAAACGACACGCAGAGAAAGAGACCTGTAGTTTTGATTGCATGATTGCACCCTGACTGTGTGTCCTGTATCACCCTTCCTCGTTCACCCACTCCTGCACTCTTTCCATCCATCTCCCTTGGTTCTGACTTGTGCTTAGTGAATAAATCTGATCAGGCATTTCCCCGGTTTATTAGCCAGCAGAGGCAGCCCTGTGACTGCAGGAGTGCTGACTGCAGCACATCTCTGTGCAGGGCCACAAGATTTAATGCATACAGGATAGATCCGTCTGAGGCAAGTGTGTACAAATACTGCAACTTGAACCTAAGAGGCAACAATCCCACAGTATTAACCAGTGGAGGGATACTGACACTGTCCTGTGAGCTCACATATTTGACTTTTTTATGAGAAAAGACTAAATGGCAACAGAAATAATAAAACATGACAACACAAATGTGGGTGGTCATTCCTCAGAGCCTATACCAGTCAACTGAATACATTTTAAAAAAGCACAGCGGTCGGTTGCCAGATTTGCTGGCATCCAATAGCGACTTAATCACCGGAATAAATAAAGACACATTGTCCTTTAATTGTCCTCTCCTGAGTAATTTATCGGCTGACCAAACAAGAAATGCAAATCAATGAATAACAGCGTTCGCAGACGTCCTTCTGATAGACATCTTTACAAATCAAGTGTTGCGTAATTTGTCGTTTTTCTGCCCTGATTACATCTATTGTCTAACTGAAGCCTCTGAGAGTCAGACATGTTTCCTATGAGCTGCGTGTGGTTTGGGCTGCTCTAATCAATATTAACTATGGGTCAGATGACAGTGTGTAATGTGAAAGGGGTCATTCGAAGTGATGGGGCCGCAGAAAAAAAACGCCTGACTCTGCAGTTCCCCTCAGCTCTACAGAGATTTATATCCCGTTGTTTTGGTTTTCCAACCCACAGTTCAGTCTCACCATTCTTTTTTATCTTTTGTGTTAGTTGTGGCTAAATCAGCAGCAGTTTGATAAAATACATTTTCAGTAATAACAGTAATAATTCATTGTATTTGTAACGCACGGTGCTCAAGAGTAAGATAAAACAATTACAGTAAAAACATTGGGGATAAAAACAAGGATGTAGCAATAGAAACTAGCTATGGTCCTTAAATAAATAAAGCATATATATTGTCTTTACTGTTAGCTAGCAAATACTTCAAATTATTTAAAAGCGTGATAGCTAAATAAGAGCCCTTAAGTAATTGTGCAATTAATTATTCGAAACGTTGACTGATCTTTTCAATAATCAATGACTAACTGCACCATTTTTATTTAGTACAGTCATTAAATAATGTAAAGTAAGTAGTCCAGTTAATATTTAGAAGAAGAAGAAGAGGTTTGTTGGCAGCACATAAACTTTTGCTATGTCTCAATTTGCACATTTCTGTTGTAATACTCACTATTTTGAGTGCATAAGGTGCATTGACACTGAAGGCAGACCTGAGAATTCAGCAAATTTGAGCAAATAAAAGAAAACGCCCAGTATCACAAGGGCACGAATACAATTTTACATTGACGTGTACGACATAAAAATCAAGTTGCCCGAAATTGGTTTGCACCCATGTTATTCATTGTTGTGGCAGGAAAGGTTCACAGACACAGCAGGCAGCTGTTTTTAGCTCTGATAAACTCACTGTACATTATCTGTCCACCACCAAACAACACACAGACACATTCTGAAATGAACCTGTGAAAGTAGACGAGCATTTAGCAGCTATGAGCCAAATATTTCCATCAGGAATCAATGAAAACCAAACAGAACTAAAAGGACAGTGAATATCGCCTGAAGCTCATCTCCAAATGTGTGAATAGTTAACTGCTGAAATGTTCACCGTATTATTTAGAGTTAGATTTTATGTCGATGTTTACAGCTTGTTATGCTGCCTCCAAAAATCGACATGTAGGTTTAACTTTTGGCGAAGTATCACACACTTTTACATGTTCAAGTTATGAAACGAAGAAACATAAAGCAGAGGGATCTATAGGATCTAATGTATTCACCCTTAACCTCTTAAAACCCACCTGCTCGCGGTCAGAAGGAGTTAGAGTTCGACCAAAAAGGCTTTTGTCCATTAGACATTATTATTCAACAGGATGAAATCATCGAAAATGAGCCATGTTTCTCCCTGACTGACACTGTAAACAGTCCCTGTTAATGCCAACATATACAAACTCTAGAGAGCAGACAGTGAAAAGCATCCTAACTTTTTTTTCAAGGATTAGAAAACGTTTTTATTGCTGTGCTCTCCGGCGCAGCCTCTGCTAGAGTGGCTTCAGAGAGGGGCAGCCTCAGGCACTGTCAACCCCTGCCCTTGGATCCGCTTACCATCCCTTGTCTGCACCTTATCCCCCAGAGACTATAGAATATAAAGTTGACCCATAGCTTAAGGGCAGCCTGGAGTAACAGTAATGGTGTAGCAAGTTTGGTTTGACAGAGCGGCTCAGTTCTCAGAGCTGCTCTGGGATTATACTGCAGTAGATGGAGTGTAGCCCTGAGTGTGTGGTTGACTTATACTCTACACAAAGTACATAATTTTAACTGTCTACACTGCAGTGCACTTGTGAATGTTGCAAGCTCACAAAAAGATTTGAGGATGTTGATGATGACTTCAGGACGGCAACAATAAATAATCGGTGCATGAGATGGAATGTGTCAGCTCGGCGCTGAAATAACCGTACACCTCACGTCTTAGCTCCTGCTGAGTGCGAGAATCCTAAATCTTAAATCCCCCTAAGCAGGGGAGCCCACATGACAGGACTGTTTAATATTCATACTGTATTTGGGAGCCTCTTCACCAAAGCAGAGGCAGCAGGAGTAGAGAGCAGTGCGTTTCCTCCCTGTGGAGCCCGTCTCTTCCTCTGAGCCGCAGGTCTCAGGTTGTCTTCTCCTCTTCTTCACCCCCAGATGGTGTCACGTAGAGCTGGTCCTGTGGGGTGTTCATGTTGGAAACCAAACAGCCCACTTTACTACTCTTAGTACTATCAACACTTTTATATTAACATCGGATCAAGTTACACTGCGATGTAGAGGGGATGGCTGGTGGACAAGTCATAGAGGATGTCCCAGCAGCTTATTGCTTTTAACCTCCTGCTTTGCCTTTACAGCTCACAACTTTACTGTTATCATCCTCTCGCACCTTTCCAACCATTGTTTTTTGGCTGCACAGATCCAAGACTCAGTATCTGTCAGATCTGAGTTTAGCATTTCGCATTTTCGCCATTGCCCTCTTTTATTTTTTTCTTTATTTAGGGACCATATTTGGATTCACTAAGGAGGACGACCTAAATGATCAGCTAGCTAAGTGCTAGCTAGTGTGATTAGCAAGGTGCATTGTAATTTAAGATAAACAAACGATACCTTTGTCTTCTAGTACAACACTAACCAAGACATTTAATGGTGACCACATTGTGTGCAGTGGTAATGACTTATCAATCACAAGGTCGCCCCGCCCTAAAGCATGCCCTGCTTTATCATCTTTTTTACTCTAAATGGCTCCATAATTTACTGAATGAACTTCTTGCTGTATTGAAGAAGAATTGAAACAAACGATTGAGACCATAAACTCATAAGAAATTTTTTTACTGATGTAATTAATCAAGTGAGAAGTAGGATCATTTTCTCATAGACTTCTACACAATCTGACTTTTGACAACTAGTGGAGTCGCCCCCTGCTGGCCATTAGAAAGAACGCAGGTACTTACGAGTAGGCTTCACTTTTCAGACCCGGAGGATGCCACTTCCTTGTTTACAACATCATATGTTAGTCTATCTACTACAAGATTTTGTAGACGTTTTCTTTTGTATGTTTATTTTTCATTTAGCCTTTATCTGCCAGACAGAGACTGAAACAGGCTGACACAGAGGGGTACAACATGCAGTAAAGATCTCATGGTTCAGTAACTGTAACATAGCGTGTGCTGTAACCACTCTGCTGCCAAGGGACTCCCAAATTTGTAATCTTTAATATTCAATTTGCTGAAGCAGTAGAAATTATTTATAAAACGATATCACTTACTGTAATTGTATTGAATCTTTAAGAGCAGCAAAAGACTAAATTTAACCCAAATCACTATATTACCATAACCGAAACCCCAGACAGTATCTCTCATATTATTCTATCAATATTTCATCAATGTGTCTGCCAGCTCCGCGGCTCTGAAGTACAAAAATTGACTACAAAAAAGTTGCGAAGCTCCAGAAAAAGACTAAAAAAGACCAACTCAGATGTTGATGCTGCTCCAATTCAATTTCTCCTTTACTTTGAAGAGATCACAGACCACATACTGTATGCTACACTGTGTAATTGCAATTTTGTGGAAGGACTAAAAATGGGGCAGTGTGAATCTCCTGGAATCTTCAGCCGAAGCAGCACCCTTCATATGCCCCATAAATCCACGTAAAATGGCCCATAGGTGTCTGAGCGAGGCCAGATGAATGAGTCCGATTACCATCTGTCTTTCCATGATCATCACTGCCACCACGGGCTGACACGGCGTTCCTTAAGATGATGTTTACTTTGTGCGGTCCCGCGACGCACGCACACGCTCACACACAGAATCTGAATGTTACAACATGCATTATAGATCTGAGATCATAACTCCAGCAAACCCCAACTGTGATTAAAAAGAGGCTGTTTTGTTTTATCAGCCCTCCTCGCTTCCCTTATCAGCTCATTTCCATAATTAACAGCGGCTGACGCTGTCCTCGCCTGCAAACACAACTGTGATTTCTCCTGCTTGGAATTCTGTCCTACTTCCTCGTGTCACCGCAACCTGGTGAATGCAGCGGCAGGTGCACTGAGCTGCGTTCAGGATTAAATCTTTATACACCTTTAAACAGTGTTATAAACAGCTGCTGTCGACACTCAGAACAGTCCATTTATCAGCCTTTTTTTTTGCCTTATTTTTGTAGCTGAATTTTGTCTCCAGCATTTACTTTTTTATCCCATGTTTCATGCAACATGACATCAGTTTAGCAAGTCGCTAAAATTGATTTTTCCTAGGTACTAATCATTTTCAGATTATTCCAACACTACACGGATGAACAATATTATCTTAATAATCCTTTTTTTATTATTCTTATCTTCAATATTTTAACCATCGTGCCTAAGTATTCTTTAGCGTAATAAAAAAAAATTTTGTTAACATCATTGATTTTGTTCTGAAAGCTTCCAGTTTCTTTTAAAATACAGGTTACTACATGTTCAAGCTTTTTTTTTTAAAATAAATAAATCAGAACCCATTTTGTACCACTCCAATAACAGAAAATGACATAAAAGAAATGACGGACGTCAGTCAAACAACTTTGGAATATCACTGCCAATAAAAAGTGCTTTTCAAAGATTTATTTGAAAACTTTCTGACAGATTGATAGTAAGAGTCCCTTTTCACAGCAAAGTCCACCCACACAGGTGTTTTCACTTGTTACCTAATTAGACTGTGTGGGCGTGTGCAGATTGATTGACAGCTCCTGCTGTCTCTTGTTGCTTTGTTGCGCATGTCAGGGCGGGACAGTTTACACCCTTATTACTGTCATTAGTTATAGGTTTGGTGACATCACATCATTTAAAACCTTCCAACTCTAACCTGACTGAAGGTCTAATCATCCAGAGGAACAGAAAACAGTAAGTGCTCCGACCAAGAAACTATTGGCAAAACTTCAACATCAAGCTTCAAAATAATTAATGGTTGGGACTGCAAATCTCCCAGTCCATGTTGTTTTAACGAATGGATTAAGCTAATGACAAAAAAAAACTAGAGTCTGACTGATTTTTAAGACAGGTGCTGATTTAGATTTTTTATGAGGATTGGTCACCAATTTTTCACGACTCTGCAAATGTACTCAGAGAGTTACTTTCTCAAATCTAATCATCTTTAAATAATATTTACTTTTAATATACAATATATGCCATTGTCAGCCAATTCTACGAATGGTAACTGAGAAAAGAAGAATAAATAGGAATAAATAAATAAATAGCTAAATAAATTTTAGTTTCAGTCCATTGCTGACGAGCGATACAATTTCTAAATCACACCAAGAAGCATTTTCTGCATTATTTGTTGTGTAAAAAAAGTTTCACAGCGTAAATCATACAGCATATATATCGATACTGATGTGTCTTTGATCGGCCAATATCAGCCGATAATATCTCTCAACTGATTTATATGTCGGGCTCTAAAAAAAAAAGGCTACATCAAAATGTGTAACCTTTAGAGATGGAAAGATAATATAATTTTTTTTAAAGTCTGAGGCTCATTTCTGGCCCCATTAGAGGGACCTGACTTAGCCTTTACTGGCACCTGCTATAATGGATTTGTAGCTTTTATTCATATTATATTTTCATTGTTTTGTTGTCTCTTCTGGAGTGTTTTTGTGTGGGAGCCTGTATTGAATGTCTGCATGCAGCTCTGTGTCATAAAAGAGGAGAAACGTCTGTGCCTGTGGACTGAAGTCTGTTATCCTCCCACTTGTTTTATTTGACAGGATGTGGTCTGTTGTTTTGGTTTTAAAAAACAAAAATAGAGCTGCCAGTGAACATGTATTATGAATGTTTTGAGTTGTTATGATATTAGTTTTTTCTCGCCTCAGTAAAAAACAAAACGATTTATTGTTCATACGTAATAGTATCAGTTTCTTTATGAAGTATGTAGTTGGCCTATAATATAAGTGTGCAATCACTTTACAGTGTAGTAAGTCATAACGGTTATGTCTTTGTCATTGCCTCTACTCTTCATATTATAACTTATTAAACAGCACATTTGGCTCCTGTCCATGTCCACATATCCCAGATTACATTCTGCTCATGAATATAACACGAAGCATCTTTAAAGCACACAAATTGGAAATTATCCTCCTCAGCAAGGTTACCCTGTGTTCTCCTGGCCTCACTTTGATCAGAGATCATTTTAAAATGGACTTTTTTTTTTAATTGCAGCATCCGGAAGGAAAATCCAATTAGGAAATATTCCATTTCATTTTTTTCCCCATTTTAATACAATTAGTCTGCTGCCGTTTTAACAGACTGCTTACATGCAGGAAAGTCCTGAATGTTACTGTGAGTGACACAGAACATACGTGTGTGTGTTTTAGTGTGTGTCATGTTTTGTCGCTGTAACTTTAAAGGGCACATGAAGGTCAGCTGATGCAGCACAGTCAGAACAGAGGGGGATTTTTACTCAGAGATTTTTTAGCAAAATGCTCAGAGGAAGGTGACTTGTGCTGCTGCGTGATGAGTAATCTGACTCTGCCTTTGTTTTTCCCCTCTGCTTTAAAATGCTGTCCTTTGCTCTCTCTCTCTCTCGCTATTCCTGAACACACACACACACACGGTTCACTCTGTTCTCCCTCTCTAACGTCCCCGCTCCTAACCTCCCTCTCTGTCTGTCTCTGTCCCTCTGCAGGCTCGCTGACAGTGTCCATCACCGACATGCGTGCTCCAGTGGTGGGGGGCTCCGGAGGGGTCTACGCTCTGTGCTCAGCACATCTGGCCAACGTCGTCATGGTAACGGTCATCATGATCACCTCCATTGTTGCGTCTGAAAGCTTTTTTTTTCAATGGTGACAAAATGTCAAAGCCACGGGGTCCATGTGGACTGAGACAGACACCATACTCATAGGTGTATATATATATATATCATATATATATTGATACCAGTGATGAATAGGATGAAATACACAGTAAGACACTGTTGATCCCCAAAGTGTTGATTATATGACAATATTGAATCTGAAAATATTCATTGGCTGCTGAGCAACAAAACAAAAACTGTGAAACTTCTCTTGCAGTTAATTTGGCCAACAAATCTATCATTAAAAAAATTGAATGTTTTTTTTACAAGGCATAAAATATACAAAACGAACCTTTATAAACTGAACAAAAATTTAAATGCAACACTGCTCCAATTCTTCTCAAGCAATTAGTCCCAAATTTTGCTCACAAATTTGTTTAAATCTGTTAGTGAGAGCTTCTCCTTTGCCGAGATACGTGAGCAAAATGTGAGAAAAATTGGCCTTTTGTGTGCATAAAAAAAGTCTTGCTGATTAATTGGAGGAAAACCAAATGTTTTGCATTTATATTTTTGGTCAGTGTATAAAGGTTTGTTTTTGTTTTTTTTATGTCTTGCAGAAAAACACTTGTTTTCTTTATTATTCTACATTTTTTGTATTAGCAACATGTAAATATTGCAATGCAAATACAATACTCAAACATAGATTCTGTGTTTCAAACATGCACACATTGAACACATTCAGACACAAACCGATACATAAAATAACCCACTAAGGATAAATACATTGTAAACAAGAAGGAAGAGCAAAAAATATGAAGGATTAATACTTAGTAAGTTGATATTTAATTAACAAGTAATCAACGGATGAAGTGGAAATCAGAAAAAAGACAAAAATAATACAAAGGAAAGAAAAAAAAGAAATGCTGCCCCCACATATATTCACAGCTACTCCAAATGGTTTTATTTTGAATAACAAATATGTGTTTGTGGTATTATATCTACTCCAGTAGGTTCACATCATAAACAGTTTTTGTTTTGCTGCCCGGTAGCTACTGAATATCCCATGTGACCTCTTTGGGGATCAACTTTGCCGATGAGTGTCTCACTCTCCCATCACATGTTTTCACCCTGTTTGTCATTTGTATCAATAAATCTGGCTCTTCAGACATTAATAATTAAAGCTGTGTTTATTTGTGGATTCCCTTGACGCTGCTGGAGAGCTCTCCTTCCTTACAGTGTTTATCTGTGAGAGTCTCTGTCATAAGGTTTCTATGTGAAATGCCTTCCACATTCTGGAGGCGGTGTTACATCTGACGGATCACTTTAACTAACGTTGCTGTTCACTGCGGGCCGCAGAGATGCCAGCAGGGATACAAATCAAAGTGCACCCAAAGCAAAGACTCTGTAACTGTAACTGTTTGTTCGTAGCAGCTAACAGACACTTTATTTGCTCTGTTACGCTTGATGCCTGTTTGTTGCTGGGAAATCCTTAAAGGCAAGTCTTAGTTCTGCTCTGATGACTTTTTTTTTTGCTTCTAGTTTGTGTTTTTGAAGGAAATCTTGAAATCTCGTCCCAGTCTCGACCCAGTGATTCCGGGCCATCTGCCATCGAGCATCATCATCCGTTTCACTCAACAGACATTTTCAGGTTCAGTGAGGTTTCAGGCGCTGATGTGGACGTGACTCCCCAGAAGTCACGCAGCTCCGGCTAAATTGTCAGAATACATCTCGGAACCACGTAGCGCAAAAAATTCAGCTTTGCACTCAGATCTTAAAGGGGACATGTGCTGATTTTCAGGTTCATACTTCAGCTGAAGAAGTTCTTATCCCACCAACACTCATACAACTCAGAGATGGTTGAATTAATCAACAGATAATGTATTTTTACCACAGATGTGCCCTTAAGTTTCTTAAAAAAGAGTAATTTAGCATGAAGAAAAAAAAACTTGAGGTGTCACCATTCTAAATGTGAAAAAATCAACCAAAATTAGGTTCAGAGCTGTTAAAATTAAGTTGAATTATTACTTTAAAGTGGGGGTAAAGCAAAAATATGTATGTGATCTGAGTTTCTCACACCAAAGACAAATGTGTTATTAAACACCGAGCCACATTAAACTTAATCAGAAGAGGAAAAAAATTGTTTTAAAATTGTGAAAAATGAGCAGTATTCTCTGCTCTGAAACCTGATATCAAAACATCACTTTTTACAATGTAGGTAAAGACAAAAATGTTCTTTCTAACACACCCACGTCAGATTACCTCAGCACTTCTGCCTTTTAACGTCAGCAGTGACACCAAGCTGTGGATCAGGTTAAATGGACTAAATGTCTGTCGTTTGATTCTCATCTGATTGGGAGACGCGTCAAAGCAAACGGCCTCCTCATCAGAGCGGCATCAGACCTCCTGCTGTGTCGACCTCTCCCCTCCATGATATTAATCATTTATTTGTGGAAATACTGTGACATTCCTGCTCCTTTTAAACGTATGGTCACAGCGGGGTTTATTTATACTCTCCTCTGGTTTTAATATGTCATGGCATTCACCTCTTCTTCTTTCTCTTTCTGCTGTGAGAGAAGAAGGAGGGACATATTCCCACAGCTGAGAACTTTAGGAGCGATATGATTGGCTTATTTTTCATCCTGGGGAATAACTGTTATTCTACGTCAGGATGCCATTGTTCTTTTTTCTCTCCGGAGAATCAGAACGGCTATTTATTGGCCCATTTTTCCCTCCTGTTCAATTATCTGAGCCCTAATTAATGGAGTGCCACTGGGCCGGAACCGGCCGGAACCAGTAAGTGGAGAGCAGCCAGGTGTATAATGGCGTCTGTGTGTCGTGTAGGTGCTTCGTCCTCTCTCATATGGATATAGATTGTCTTTCTTTCAGGTCTAAATCCATCCAGGGGATGGAAACGGAGGCGTTTCTTCCAGACTGTTAATACACTCATAACATAATGGCTGTTTGTGTCGTGATTGTTTACGCTGACGAGACACTTTCGCTCTGTGTTGCAGAACTGGGCCGGGATGCGTTGTCCGTACAAGCTGCTCCGCATGATCCTGGCGCTGGTTTGCAGTAAGTTGTCCAGATTTACTGTCAAAGCCATGTGCTTCTGTTCCCGCTGTTGTTATTTATGTACAATTTATGGCCCGATCGTGGAATAGGCAGGGCGAATAACCTTTCATTTTCAGCAGATTTAATGCCCACACACCTGTTCATAATGGAGTATTCATCATCTGAGTGCAGTTTAAAACCCTCTTAAAGATGAGCTACAGACACCCTCAAACTGTCTGTGTTCATTAAGAGTCAGAGGCTTCACGATTGGACATGTTGCTTTGTTTTCAAAGCGTTTTGAGTCACACCACTTGTCCGTTCTCCTCCACACGAGGGCCAATACACTGAGACTTTCATTAGTAAGCAATATGTTCCCTCCATCTGTCCCGAGCCTGCCGCCCCCGAACTGAGCCTCTGCTGGAACGTTTTATTCCTCCTCAGTGTTTTACAAACAGGGAATACAGCACTTCTAAATAAAATGTGACGCGTTGTTTGTGTGAGATACCGGGAAGACTGAATTAACATTTGCTCTGGTTTTTATACTCGGTGTTCAGTATTTATTCAGCTAGAGAGACTCTGGGAGAGCAGCAGCAAATAAGATATGAAAACAGTTTTTTAAGACAAAAGATCAGTTTAAATCCTCCTGTGACCTTTCTTTGCCTGCAGACGTTTACTTTGATAAAACTCGTACTACACTATACAGTGTAGCTCATCTTTAGGCATGAAGTCAGTGTGATCTTGGGCCCCTTTTATTATAAATTGTTTTACGAATGACTGCTTTTCTTGGTAGGATGAAGGGAAATATTATAACTTTAGATTACACAGAAAGCCAAATAAACTCTGAACTAAAGGTTTAACACCAAGTGGAACCAGAATACCGTGGAAATAACTAAGACTTTATGGCAGGAATTTGTCGTTTGAACACTCAAATGTGAAGTTGCATTAAGGCGAGTGGATGTTGTTAGCTTCAGTCAGAGCCAGGCTAGCTGTTTCCCTTTGCTTCCAGTCTTTATGCTAAGCTAACCAGCTCATGTAGCTTTATATTTAGTGTACCAACATGAGAGCAGCGGTGATAAAGGTATTCAGAAGTAAAAGTCCTGCAAAAATGTACTTAAGTAAAAGTACAAAAGTATCAGCAGCCATAAGAAAGATGAAAAAAGAGCAAGACAAAAATTATACAAAGAATAAAATACAAAAAAAAAATGCAGACTTGGTGTGTAAATTCACAGTCATGATACTAAAGAGATTTTCTGCTCTGTCCTCCGCAGTGAGTTCGGAGGTGGGTCGTGCAGTCTGGCTCCGCTTCTCTCCGCCGCTGCCGTCCTCGGGGCCGCAGCCCAGCTTCATGGCGCACCTGTCGGGGGCCGTGGTGGGCATCAGCATGGGGCTGCTGATCCTGCGCAGCTACGAGGAGAGTCTGCAGAAACAGTGCTCCTGGTGGGTCATCGTCTTCTCCTTTATCACCTTTCTCCTCTTCGCCATCTTCTGGAACATCTTTGCGTACGAGCTGCTGGGGGTTCAAATACCACCTCCCCCCTGATGAAGGCCCCCCCTCCCTCCCTCCCTCCCTCCCCCACCGGCCCTCCCCCGCATACACACTGACTCCAACCCCGCTCCACACAAAGGCTCCCCTTTGACCATAATCTACATTTCCTCTCAACTTAGACCCAAATGAAATGATATGAAATCATTCAAAACAAAAAAAATTGACCAAGAATCCTTTTTTACAGATACTTTGCAAATCAAAGAAATATGTCTCTTTTATTAAAGAGGGATTAAAGTAGCAACAAGTACATGTGAACGTTCCTCAGATCCACTTTGAGGAGCATTATATCTTTTTATATATACGTTGAAATCTCATCCACATTACCAGCACTAACCTTTCAGTGAGCATTTAGCCTCGGCGCTCTTTATTTCAGAGGCTTTTTGAAAAGCCGTCGTTTCTTTGAGTGCATCTTTCATACACGTGAAGAAGAGCTGATGAATACGCCTGTGGTGAAAAGGAAAGGGAGGGAAACAGGAGCGTGAGCTGCGCTGCTGAAGCGCTATGAGAAGTATTCTGTCTTTTATAAAGGTCAAAGATTAAGATCGGCTGCAGTGATGCATCTAACAGGGGTTCAGTGTTTTGCTTAAAGGCACTTAAGTAGAGTAGACGCCTTTGGCTGTGCTAAAATCAGAGCTGCTTTAAATGAACATTTAAAGAAGAACTTCAAGGACAGCATGTTTATTTCTGGGGGCAGCAGTAAAAAAAAAAAACACACGGAAACACCAATGAAACATGATTGCCGATATGATTTTTTGATTTCACAGCCCTGCTGTTACTCACGAGGGTCACTGTGGCTTTTTGTGAAACGGCTGGCACACTGGTTTAAAAAACAAAAAGCGACTGACAGAACGTTTTCCTCAAATTGAGCCGCTCAAAAGGATCTCCAGCCTGATTATAACGCATCAGTCAGAATTCTTTGCCCTTCGAGAGCTAATGGATTTTCCGGAGCAGCTGCAGGGAGAACGAAGGAGAAAAAAAAGGAAGATTTCATGCAAGTTTTATGTGGATTCTGTCATCTTCAAGGAGTCCATAAAAGGGATGGTTTGGGTTTCTTTGAGGAGGCGTTTACTTACCATAGTCAGTGTGGTACCTGCAGTAGACGGCGGTTGGCACGAAGCAGGCAGGAGGGAAGCTAAGTGTGGACGAGGCAGCGGGAAGATGTGTTTTATCCAACAAAAAAAGGCCCACCTTTAAAAAACAGTATAAGTTAAGTGTATTCTGTGTTAAGAATATTTTCACTCCTTTACCTTGCCGTCAGACAGATCTGTTTAAGTTCACGCAGGGGGAACAGAAGCTGTTTTGCTCTTTAAAGCAACCAGACTCTTGTCAAAAACAGGAGTTGTACCTGTTGCTGGTCTGCCGCTGCCTGTTTGTTTGTGTTATTGTGAGACTTTGGTGAGTTAAAGCATCTCCTGTGTTCTGCGGAGGTAAAATGACTAGTCTGGTGGCTTTGAAAGGAGGATAGATAGATGTAAACAAGGCTGCGAGGTGAAAATATTGTAAATCTACTGTAGGTAACACACTGACTATGGATGAGTCAATCCATCCCTTTAAGGTCAGAGGCATTACTGTCATTTTCCCTTCATGGGGTCTTTAAAAATGAAAAGACATCCTTTTTTTTTTTTTTTTTTTTTACGTTATTTCCGTGACATTATACCTGCACTGTGGATACAGACACATAGTTCACACAACATGAGTCAGATGGGAAAAGAAAGTGACTGCGTGACAGGAGAGGAAAGAAAAAGAGAGAGAAGCTCACGAGAAAAACGACAGCTCGAGTTTCCTGGACGGCCGTCACTTAACCGAGCGAACTCCTCCTGTTGCTGTATCAAACTAAACTTGCTAGGCGCACCGTGTATAATATGCCATGTCATGCTCTGTGGCTCTCAGCGAGACAAGGACACACACACACACACA
>CAFUXE010000719.1:422849-463781 GCA_903364295.1 Serranus cabrilla
ACACACACACACACACACACTGGCCTCTGCCTGTTCTCGCTCTGACAGACTGAACTGGGGAGGGCGCGGATGTGTCATCATCTGACCTCTGACCTTCGTGTCCCAGAGGGCATTGGGGTCTCTGTTGGGCCCAGTCTATACCTCAGTTTCTCATTCTTAGGGACTGTATACTTTTGTAAAGGAATGTACCTATAAAGAAAAAAACGAGTGTTACTAAGTTGTCCCCGTTTTCATTTGATAGTGGATGTGTATATTGTATGTTCATAACCAAGAGTATATTTATTTGTATTTTTTTTTTCCTCCTCGTAGGGGAAAAGAGAAAAAAAGTTTCAAATGGTGCAAAATTAATGCTATGATTGTTGTTCTTCTGATATCTCCTGTATGGCTTCGAAACATAGTCTATGAGGCAGAATCCCCTGGTTTGTTAGACGACCACCGACCACTCGAGCTCACTTGATTTTATAAATCTTTAGTGCTTTACAAAATAAGCCATAGAAAGAACTAATGGGAGACGGTAAAAGAAGAGGAAAAGAGATGTTTGTTGGTTTAAAACCTTCTCGTTGGTCAGTGAAACTTTATTTTTCTGTGTGATCATTTCTTCATTGTGAATATTCAGCAGCTGAGGGGCAAAGAAGACAAAACTGTGCAAGTACGAGCCCGTGAAACTCGGGACTGTTTTTTCATGTAGCGAGACACATTTTTACAACTTGTTCGCCACCTTGTTTATCGCCGACGCAGCTTATAACTTTGCAAGTGCCCACTTCTCCGAAACTCTCCCCTGCAGCGCCGCGGACGCCCCGCTGCAGCTCTTCTTTTGCGAATAACAAATTACGGACGGGGCTTCTGTCATATATTATCTAGCGGAGTGATTCAAGCTTTTTGGAAAGCTGAGGCGAGGATAGCAATTACATTTACTCGTGCTACGTTCCATTTTTCAGTCTTTCAATCAATAATTCATTTGAATGTCCACTGGCTGCCTGGGGAAAAAAATGTTATGCATTTGCCAATTTTGATAGCTGGTCATAAATACAGTCCTCAGCATTTGCTTCCACATGAAACTGTCAGTAGTAACAGAAGACTCTGTGTTAAATGAGGAAATCAGTATGAAATAGCAAGAAAAAGCCATTTTCAAATGCATTAAAAAAAGAAAAGATCAGCCAATACGTGGTAGTAATGGATACTTGATAGAAACTCTTGTGTATTCTAGGAAATATTATTGCTTGGGATAGCAAAGATGCATCGCTGAATAATGCATACATACCCTGTTAGCCTATAATGAAGATAAAGACGACGCCTGAGAGGAGGTTAATGTGCCTCTTTAACTGAAGATTCATGGGAACCCAGAAGGGTTGTAAAAAGGGCTAGTAAATGGCTATGTTTTTGTAGAACACATTAACTGTGAATATTACACCTCCAGGAAGTTCATGCACGACTAAAATCAAAGGCTTGTGAATTTTTGTTGCCCCTCAAAAGATACTCAACAAAGTCCAGCATTTGGTTTATTTTTATTAAGGTGAGACACTACAGGAAAAATGTCCTTTTCTGCTCTGGTCAGTTTTCCATGACATGTCTACTTTCAGACTAGAGGAAAGAAAACATCCAAAAAACACATTTAGGTTTATTTTACTTCACTTTGCCTGTTTGCATCTGTAGATTTCACCAACGTTAAGCATCAGATAATGCAACATTTGCATATTTAAACACACATTTCAGAAAACTTGCGATCCAAAAAAAGTATTCACCTGGGAAAGTTTCTTGGTAATTAAAAAATAAAAATAATTGAAAGAAATGTGATCCCATCCCCTCGCAGCGTCCTTCAAAATGTATGAAATACACGAATGCATATGTTTAAAAGCAGTTTGAGACAATAATCTCCACTTCAGTAGCACTTACATACACCAAACTTCTCTGTTTCCTTCCTATATAAACTCTGATGCTTCATATTTTCTTCATAGCCTGATTTAAATAACATTTTATTCCTTAAAAAAATGACTAAATTGAATTTAATGCCTGTTTTTCTGAAAAACCTGAAAAAAATAACTTGGGCTATGAGTCAAAATGTAAAAAAAAAAAAAAAATATTACCTGGCTTTATCAAACATTCAGATTTCTGTTCTGCAAACTAGTACATATTTAATAAGATAATGCTTTATTTGCATAGTTATCTATGAGCTGCATTCTGACCCTGTTCACCTGTAGTGTCTCCCCTTCACAGACAGCAGCATCGACATGTATGCATGGATCCTAAATAAGCAGGTAGAGGGGGAAAGTTTTCAGGAGTAGTTTATTTACTTCTCTGTAAGCCAAATCTCCTGGCCCTGAGCCTGAGCCAACCATAACACACCTCCTAAAAAAAGAAAAAGAGAGAGAGAGTCACCTCCTGTCTGATAAAAGCCTCTTTGCACTCAGACAGCATCTTAAAGAAGCGGAGCGATGCAGGCCTGACTCACATCCTCTGCTTTGACAGTATGTGACGGTTTTTTTTCGGCTTGTGAGTGATGGAGGGACAGCAGAAACAACAGTGTCGGCACTCTTCATAAAAACCCGGCGGCGTACGTGCTCTCCCATCCCGTCACAACAGCCCCGGTGTCAGGATGATGCATGGCTGCCGCGAGGATACACCAGAGCCCCAAAAAGCCAGAGCGTAAACAGGATATCTTCCTTTAATAAGTGGATCTGACAGGCCGCATGATGTTAATTTAATTTCTGTCTTTTGAGTGACACATTTGTTTTCAGCCGTATATACGGAAGGAAGGCGCGGTGAGGGATGGCACGAGCCGAGAAGGAGCCAGACTATCATGTCCCCTTTATTGGTTTCTGTACAGTCATTAGACGATGTTAAAAGGTCAGCGTGTTTGATGTGACTGCACACAAAATACTGTTCACGTCTGAGCCCAAACATGCAGCACACTTGACATTTCTCTGCTTTTTCTTCCTTGTATTTTGTCATAATGTGCCATATTCTCTACTGCCACAATCATCCGTCAGTGCTTTTTTACCTCCCTATGCGAATCCATCGTGCTGTTATGCCCAATGCCTTGCTGTAAGCGCCCACATCTCAGCAGCGGGCAGAGAGGCTGCTTTGCTGTATGGTGTTTTATTCTACACGCACAGAATCCATAAGAGGAAGAAGCCGCAGTGCAAAGCTGTTATATGTCCAGTAGCGTTTCTGAACTGCTGCTCGCCAACAAGCCGGCCAGGTTGCCTTTTCTTAGTGTTTATTGCTACTTAGATACGTGTGGGTGACTGTCGCTGCAGGCGGCTGTAGCTCCAGAGAGGCAACTGCACCAACAAGTGCTGGTTCTGGGTTTGAAGGTACAGACCTTTGGCTTTAGTTGTAAGATCATCCCCGGATGTTGATATGATAAAGGTTGCATCATCAGATTTAATTTAATAGTCATTAGCAGGTCAAATTTAACATGAACTGGGACAGTGAAGACTTAACATGCAGCTGTGAATCCTGGTGCAGGTGGGAGGATTTTGCTGCCACACCGAGAAAGAAAAACCTGAAAAACATAACCTGAAACATTTCACGTCTTAACAGGATAACTCATTGTTAAAGCATAAAATGTTTTATGTTTTAACAGGATCTATTGTTGTTATAATGATATAACAGGTAACATTAAACGTTTAATGTTATAATGCTGCCAAACCAGAAAAGTACAAACAGATAGTTATCAAAACTGTTATAACAAGACATTTTCGCATAATCGCAATATTCAAAAATCACATTATAACAACAAACTTTTCCTATAACTTTACAATTTATCTTATGACGTGAAACATCTCATGTTATAACAGTATGTTAACAACTTATAACAACTTATGAAAACTAAGTTGTTACAACAATAACAATTGACATTATAACATGATACTGAACGTTGTTCTTTCTCTGGCGTGGCAGCTGCTGTAACAACCGGGTATCTTATTGTTATAACAAACATTTCACATTATAATGTGAGGATTTTAGGGTGTAATATTCTAATGTAAAACTCCTGTTTGAATGATTAAACAGTGAGCAGATGAATTGAGGAATTTGGCTTTTTTATTAAACATTTCAGGATATTTAACATTAAAATATCTTGTTATAACAAAACATTTTTCATTTTCTGCTGTGGCAGCAACACTCTTGTCATATTGTGCTAAAATGTGACGTCTACAGTATTGAACTTTAAATGAGGATCAGTGAGAAACAAGCATCAAAGAGTTTGTCTGTAACAGCGTTCAGGGTTTCCTGCTGGAGCGGAGGGTGAATTTCCGGTTGTAACATCACTGAAGTCCCGGTTTCCAGTTTTCATGTTCACACAAACTGCCTGAGCCCCTCGAGGTCACGCAAACATCAACAGGTGTTTCTTTTAATGAGTCGTTTCCTTCTGAAGGTTCCGAATTTTAAAAAAAAGTCATATGTGCTGCTGTGGTAGTTTTTCACAAGCTGCTTACTTGTATTGACAAAAATGGTGCCAAGCTTACGAGGTTCAATCTCTCAGACCAGACAAGAGGTTGTACCAACACAGCGTTTACAAAAAGAACAAGCAGAAGAAGCTATTTTTCTCTCGGTCATGAGGAAACTAAAGGAAAACTAAATTTACATATGGATAATTTATATCAAAGTCCTCATTAATTATTTCACAATCTATTGTACTTTTTAAATGTTCTGAACGGAACCATTTTATATTGTATATATATGAATATATTTTGTTTTATTTTGTACTGTTCATTGTATTTTGCTTTAATTTAGAAACAATATAAATAAAGAACAATACTGTGGCAACATAATACTGCTGCCTATTTTTTCTTGTGTCTTGTGTAAAAGTTAAGAAGTATCAGCATCAAAATGTACTTTAAGTATCAAAAGTAAGGGAACTCGTTATGCAGAACGTCCCCACTCCACTTATATATATTTCAATTTTTTTTATTGTATCATTATTGATGCATTTATGTAAGCAGATTGTTCATTTTCCAAAGGTAGGTAAAGGCTTTATTATTATTGAAAAGAACAATACAACAAACACATTAAAACAGGTTTAATGTAAATATATCTATTCTGTGTAACTTCATCTTGTTTTGCGCCTCTTCGTTGGTCTCTGGTCCGTGTCGGCGCTCTGCTCTGCCGCACTGCCGGCCTTCACATCCACATCCTTTAGAAGTGGGAGCTGCTGCTGTTTGTCTGTGGTCGCCGCCCACAGACACAGCTCCAACCTGTGGGGCGTCCAGTCCTGCTGGGGATCCGCTGAGGACGAGAGGGGAGGCCGGGCATCGGATCAAAGCACGTTTCATGTGACTTTTTTTTTTTTTTTACACTGATCAACAGAAAAAGACATTTTAAAGGAGAACTTTTTAAAACTAGTTTATATGCCTATTTTGGACAATAATATAATGTTACATCCACTAAAAGTGCTTTTTTTGCTCAGAAAATCTAGAAGAATAAAATAAATGCTGCAAAATGTGAATTAATGGCCCCAAATTGAATTCAGCAAAATGCAGACGCAAACAAAGAGAGTTTAAGCTTTGATTTAAAAGGTCCGAGTTGTTTTCTGGGAGTTCTGGTGCATAAAATTTGAGTGCTTTATAAACTAATAGAAGTATTTTGTTTTGTAGATATATCATATTTTGCCTGCTGCCTCCGGATAAGTGATGGATGGGTCGTATTTAGTGAGCTGCATTGACGACACAGAATACAGATGCACCCGGCGCCCTTGTGTCCCCGTCACTGGCTCACCTTTGTTTAGTTTCTTGGTGCACTCGACCATTTTGCCCAGGTACAGAGTGTAGTGCTTGGCTGTGTATTGGATGGGCTTCAGTCCCGGCACACTCTCCATGGCTTCATCTGACATGAATGCAGCCTGTTCTGGAGCTCCCGCCGCCAACACAGCTGGAACAAAATGGACAGTCAGACCCACGCCAAGCTGAGCGTAGCCATGAGGTGCATACAAACTATTTAAACAGAGAGCAGGGAGTCCCAGCCGCTCAATACATCCAATCTGTGCACTTACTGAGCACACTCACCTTGTACTTTAAGAGGATCACACAGATTTTTTTATCAGTATGAATTCCAAACGCTTTAATCTAGTTGCTGAGAGCAGATTTGATACAGTGTCTTCAGTGAAAGAGGAGAAGCTGCTAACCTGAAGCCGTGGCTGGGCCGACTCCTTTCAGGGAGCTGAGCTCTGCGATGGCTGCCTGCGTGTCAGGCAGGAGGCTGAAGGCCTTTCTGGAACATTTCTCCACAGTGTCCTCGCTGTTGGACGCCACCAGCTGCTGCAGCCTCGGCCTGAACTTCCCTCTCTGCAGAAAAGCACACGGGGCCAATCAAGGACACAGCTGACGCACCGTTAGCCTGTTAGCTTCTCCTCAGACTTATATGTTTGTATATTTACTGACTAAATCTTTTGTCTGGATGCCACTTACAGTGAGTTTCCACTCCATCAATTTCACCAACTCTGGCTGAGTGACATGTTTGTCAGGTCGACCTGAAATCAGTGAGGGCAGCTCCTCTTGGTACCTGACCACAGATACACACAGTTTAGTGTCCGTTAACCTTAAAACCAAAATAAAGGTCAGCACAATTCATATACAGCGGTGACCATATAGCTATATTCATAAAAGAGGCATTTTAGACATATTCTAAAATTCAATATATGACATTTTCTGTGTCAAAGAAACACCATAAAGTTATATCCTATACTATAATTATTTTCCACTTTCACTGAGTTATTTTTAGCAAACATCCGCCCTAATCATCATTTCCAGGTATTGTTGTTTTTTCAACTGCAATTTTGAAGCAAGAGCTCGAGTTTGATATAACAGAATGCATGATTTTATGCCCTAATGGCTATGAAAAAAATGTGTATTTAAAAGGATTCAACAGGGAAATATTTGTCCTTGAGGGTCTGTATATTTTAGGCATGTTATAGGAGCTGAGGTTGAACTCAAAAGTGAAGGAAAGAAAAGTGCCATGTGCAAAAGTAAAGCCAAAATGATTGGAAGAATTAAAAAGTGAGGCACGAAGGTTAAGCAAACATGGCTGAGCAGAACCGTAATGAAAAAGCTGTAATGAAATCATTCAGCCACTGAGCTCAAAATGTCAACAAACAGAGCAAATCCTCCCTGATGATGAAGTCACTGTGATGCAGCTGAAAGCCACAGGAAAAGTGTAAGTGGGTCTTTTCTTTTTTTAGGTCAAGAATGAACTTTGATGTTTAAATAAAGACTTGACTCCAAGATACATTAATTATAACATACACCAAACCAGAAGCAGGTTTACTTTACCGCATTTCTACATTATACTGTATTGGGTTTTGCATAAAATTGGGATAGTTGCTTTATTGTGTTACCTCCTTTTCGAACATTAACTATTTAGGTTTAAGTGCCTGGAGAATTTGTGTATAGTGTGTGATGTAGCATTTCTAAATGTTACTCATGTACTTTATTGTAAATATATTTACTGCATCTATAAGTTAGGTCCTATGGCATGTCATTGTACTTGTACAGTGACAGTAGGACTTTATTAAAGTGAAACTGAGGTTGATTTTGTGCCTGTTTCTGTGCGAGGAAAAAGTTTTACCACTTCTCAAGGTCCAGCAGCTTTACAGGTTTCTTGCCTTTGGCTTTGGCAGTGGATTTGGCTTCCACTATATCCCAGTACCTCCCATACACACCCCTCCATGTGTCTGGGTCCTCACATGCAAACAGAGCACTCATGGCTGCAGAGTTTACAGCATCACCTGCAGAAACAGACAACCATTATCAATTATCAACCAGACACATTCTACAGGAATAGACGGCATGCTAACAGGTTAACGTATATTATTTCCACACCTTAAACAGCCTCGCTTTTAATCAACTAGAGCCGTGTTCACCTTCGTCTCAAGGACACCTAAAACAAAACAAAAAAAGGCGGCTAATGCTGTCATAAAGTCCTGAATGAGTTGTAGTAACATCACGTGATAACGCTTCAGTTCTCGCGAGATTACAGAGCAAAAATACTACTTCCGGTGCCGCAAGCAGTGAGCAACAGTTTCTGAAGGTTTGTCCCCTGAAATACTTTGTTATTGACTCTGTATAGACACTGCCACCCAGTAGGATATATCTATGTTTTTAAATATTTCTCTTATCATCTGACAAACTTGTAAAACTTGTGCCGTGTGCGCCTCGTCTCTGTAAAAAGTGCTCTGTAAGCTAGGTTAGCCTGCTAGCATTAGCATCACATTCCAGTCATGTTTATGGTGAAAGTGCAGCGAGCAGCGAGTTTAGCTGTTTGTAGCCAAAACACCCGCACAGAAGTGAGCACCGTGAAGGAACTGAAGGAGGTTCCTATCGACGGTTTAACACTATTTTGGACTGAGGTGAAAAAAACAGCGAATCATGTGTGACATTAAGTGGTAGCTCGTGATAATGCACATGTCACTTGGGTGAGAAGACTTAAAGAAAGACATAGAAGATGATTAACGCCACATAAAACTTAACCTTTGCAGTCATTTCAGTGCGTTAGAGATACGATACGGGGGTAAACGGTGTCGAAAACTTAAAATAATAATCTCTTCGCAAGGAGGCGACTGTCAGCTGTCACCGTACTGGTATTTTGTGTCCCAGGAATTTAGAGTGTGCTCGTTAACTGGTAACACTTTACTTTAAACTCTGTAACGTATCAGATAAATTGATTGCACATTTACATCTCACATCTTATTTATTTAATTTGTTATCATCTGTTAACTTATGTAATAGTATTTTTTGTCTGTATATTTTCTTACATCTTTATATCATCATTATTATTATGTTTCACTATTTTCTACTATTTTTACAAATATACTTTCTATTTCTTTCTATTCTTCGTTGGAGTAGCTGCAGCAAAGCAATATTTCCCTCCAGGGATGAATAAAGTATTTCCAATTCAGATAACTCAAACCAAACATAATTTAGGTTTGTTACCGTAATAAAGCTCGTATTATTTGATGTCACATCTCGACTGTTAGGATGATATGTAATATAACTGCAAAGTATGGTAATTACTTGAAATGTAAGCTTAATAAAAATGGCAACCAAAAGCTGATGCCAACATGGCAGACACTTTTTAAAGTCAAAATTGAGTCCTGTTCAATTTAAAGTCTGTTAAATAGGGGTTTCATTGCGATGCAATATCTTGTTGATTCCTACTTCTATTTTACCCCCAAAAAGCATCTAAAATATAATTTGACAGTTTTATCATTGAGCTATAGTCCATCCCTCTTACAGCCCTACAATTCAACGTACACATCAGTTGGTGTTAGATTCAGTGTCTTTGTGACAGCTGTGACCATATCAAATATTTTTTACATTTGGTTTGTGATAGACATAAAATATCTGTCCGAACTATAAACCCAGAAAATCTTACGCTTTGTGTTTCTCACATCTCTCATCAGTACGCTGGCTCTCATGGGAGCTCATGAAGAGGACTCTGTGCTGCTGCAGACTTTGACGAAGCCGGCAGTTCTTCAACAAGTAAGCGCTGCAGCTGTTTCTTTGTCTACATTTGTTAAACATTCAAATGTTGTACAGACTGCCACCTCCCCTGCCCTCTTACACCAAGTACTGTATAGGTTCACGTCTTATAGTGCCACCTTCTGGTGGAATTTTGAACTGCTTTGATTTTACAATTTGATCATATTTCTTTTAAAGCAGTGCTGTAGTTGTTGAATCTGGTCACTTTTATTCTCTGAGGTCAAGTGAAATCTCTGTCGGCTGTTTCAGGAACATGGAGAAGATGTCACGGGTGACCACAGCCCTCGGCAGCAGTGCCATCAGTGGCCGAACTATGTTCTGCCACTTGGACGCTCCTGCCAATGCCATCAGCGTGTGCCGTGACGCCACGCAGGTGGTGGTAGCTGGCCGCAACATCTTCAAGATCTACGCACTGGAGGAGGAGCAGTTTGTGGAGAAGCTGAACCTACGTGTCGGCCGAAAACCCTCTCTCAACTTCAGCTGCGCGGACGTCATGTGGCACCAGATGGAGGAGAACCTGCTGGCCACGGCGGCCACCAATGGAGCGGTGGTCACCTGGAACCTGGGAAAACCATCTCGTAACAAGCAGGACCAGCTGTTTACTGAGCACAAACGCACCGTCAACAAGGTGTGCTTCCACCCCACAGAGGTTTACATGCTGCTAAGTGGCTCACAGGACGGCTTCATGAAGTGCTTCGACCTGCGCAAGAAGGAGTCTGTCAGCACTTTCTCAGGTACAATACTTGGTGATAGCGATCAAATGACTCCTGTGAAGTGAAATACAACTGACACAAGACATTTTCTCCATTTCTTCCAGGTCAGTCAGAGAGTGTGAGGGACGTCCAGTTCAGCATGAAGGATTATTTCACATTTGCTGCATCCTTTGAGAATGGGAACGTCCAGCTGTGGGACATCAGGCGGCCGGACCGCTACGAACGAATGTTCACCGCACACACCGGCCCTGTGTTCTGCTGCGACTGGCACCCTGATGACAGGTAAGAGAAAGTGACTTTGTGACACAATCCAGCTGAGAAATTAAAGGTTTCCCCCGGATTCCTACAAAGAGTTGAAAGGTTGCAAATATATTATGTTGTTATTAAGTTGAGAATATGCTTGAATTTGAATGTACTCCTGGAAAAATGCTTAATTTTCAACATTATCTGGTGCATTCTGGTACATAATAATTTACATTTTTAAGATTTGAAATGAAATAATCCAGTCATCATATTTGTTTGTTTTTGACTCCAAAAACCTGCTCTCAGAAAGCATGAATAAATATTGTACCTGCTCGTGAGCTACTGGAGAACAGGTGGACTTTGGTATCACTTTAGCAACATGCCAGGCTGCCGTTTAATGGCTGGCTGGCCTACTAATGAAAAAAAGAAAGAAAATGGCTTTGTAGATGAGCCAGATAAGTCATTTGTTGATCCCTTACTCTAGAAATTGGCAAGCTTTTAATCATCATAATCAAAACTTGCAAACAAATGTAAAATAAACAGCTGGGAAAATATGTGGCCTGCATTGATTAATGTGGGTTTGAATTCATTCTTTCAACCTTATTTTTCAGAATTTTATTTTAGAGTATTTAATAATAGTGTAGTTTTAAGATTTAGAAGAGTCTGGACATTTTTGGTTTAGTTAATTTGAAAGTGCCTAAAAGGTTTTTGAAATGTAGCACTTTTAGACCCATTTTTCAACCAAAGGCAGTTTGAGGTCCCGTTTCAAAACTAGTTCCTCACATTTCGACAGCCAAAGAACCGGCTCTCAGCCAGGAAAACTGGCGGTACCAAGTCTTCACTGGTCTCAAACCATGAACTACTTACATCAGAGGCTGGGGGGCGGGATTATCATGACCAACAAGACCAACAAAAAACACAATTTTTCAAAACACAAGAGCTTCACTATGGACTCAAAATCAAAGCAGCGGTCATTGAGGAGACAATGTAGTCCGCTATTGTTGTGATTATGCTTGAAGTTGGCGCTAGTGTTTCTGGGAAACTGGAGACGTACACAGTGAGAAGGTTCACATGTTGAACCTACTGAGAACCAGAACTGGGCTCACATTAGTGAAAAAAAGTATCAAAAAGCTGTACGTTCCCTGTTTTCCTCTCTGTGCTGGATCATACTGTTTGTCACTTGCTTTAGTATAGTGTTTATATTATTGCAGTTTATTAACATCGTTCTCCCTTTATTTCCTGTTTAGGGGCTGGCTGGCCACTGGAGGCAGGGACAAGATGGTGAAGGTGTGGGACATGACCACTAACCGGGCCAAGGAGATCTATTGTGTCCAGACGATCGCCTCGGTGGCGCGGGTCAAGTGGCGGCCTGAGAGGAAGTTTCATTTAGCCACCTGTTCCATGATGGTGGATCACAACATTTACGTGTGGGATGTCCGCAGACCTTTCATTCCCTTCGCTACATTTGAGGAACACAAAGATGTGACCACTGGTATTGTGTGGCGCCACCAGCACGACCCTCACTTCCTGCTCTCTGGCTCTAAGGACAGCACGCTCTACCAGCACATGTTCAAGGACGCCACTCGGCCCGTGGATAAGGCTAACCCCGAGGGTCTGTGCTTTGGACTGTTCGGTGACTTGGCCTTTGCGGCCAAGGAGAGTCTGATCAGCAGTGACGCCAACAGGAAGCCTTACCCCGGAGGCGACCGCCGCTACCCCATCTTTTTCTTTAAGAAGCCCGACCCGACAGAACAGTTTGCCCACGTGTCCAGCGCCCTCAGCGTCTTCGAGACAGACTTGGACAGTAACCGCATGGATTGGTTTGTCAAGACAGCACAACTCTACCTCCTCTGTGGGAAACCGTTTGCCGAGCTGTGTGATCACAACGCCAAAGTGGCTCGAGAGCTCAAAAGACCTCAGGTAAGACGAACCAATGCAGGAACAAATCTCTATGAAGAGCTGTGTCTTTCTTTAAAAAAATCCAGTTAGGTTTTAATGTTTAATGCTCAATAAAGGTGGAACCAACACAGATTATGATTTAAATAATTAATAGCTGTATTACTTTAAAAACAATGGTACAGTTAGGTTACAGTTATTTGTTACTAAACATTTTTTTAATAGTATAAAATATTTTGATAGTAAAAAGTGATGGTTATTTCCATTAATTATTAATTTCTACTAAATAAAAAAAAAAGTGATGTAACCCACTTTCTTTCAATTAGGTTTATAGATATCCATGTAACATATGAATATTACATGGATATCATGGTATATAATAATAGATTTGGTGTTAGTTTCTGGATATCGTAATATCATTTGAATTAATTTGATATTCGATATTTTGTCAAAGTCGTGCAACCTCAGTTATCAACTGGCCTTTTCTTTCTTTATCATAAAGGTTTCCACAACATGGACCATGTTGAGAATCATGTTCTCTGACCCAGCAAACCTCACAACACCCGGTCCAAACCACAACCTGTGTAAACTGGGCACGCTGCCTTTAATGAACAGGTAAATATCTTCTTTCTTTTTTTTAAGTGTGCTATTACAAAAACATTGATGCCTGTCCTCACCTAACGCTGATGTCTGTTATGCTTTCAGTTTCAACATGAAGGAAATTAATTCAGGGATGGGCACAGAGAGCCGACTGGAGCGCAGTAAAGGTGAGAGCAGGCAGGACAACATCCACCTGGAGCCCGGGAACTCACACATCAGCAATAATGAAGGTGAGAGCGACTGTAAAAACTCCTGGAGGCTGTTTGCTCTGATTTTCTTTGTGTAATACTCGTGTCTTGTCTAAATGAGCCATTCTTTTGATCTCCCTTTAGAAAATGAGGAGACGGAGGGAAGCGAGGGCCAGGCTGAGTACATGTTCGGGGATGCTGAGTTAGACGATGATGACCTCTACTCTATGGAGCACGACAACCAAACAGGTCAGTGACAGTCTCATCTCTGAGGAAACTAAAGACCTGCTTACGTCAGCGACGGCTATTAATAACCGCCTCCTTGCTCAGCGCTCTTTTGTCTAATACTATCTCTGCTCCTTTTGTCACCACAGAAGAGCAGGAGTACACGCTGCCCCAGGAGGCCTTCCAGCTGCGCCACGAGATCATGGATAACCCGTCCGCTCCCGAGCACCTTCAGCAGGACAAGGCCGACTCGCCGCACGTCAGCGGCAACGAGGCTGAAGTCACCTGTCTGACCCCCATCGAGTCCTTCTCGCTCATCTCCATTTCCCAGCCGCTGTTCAGCCCGCATCTACCTGCCAGCTTCTTCAGTCCCATCGTGCGGGAGATGTTGAGCTACTACGCCGAGCAGGGCGACGTGCAGATGGCCGTGTCTGTGCTCATCGTCCTCGGGGAGCGGATCCGTAAAGAGATCGATGACCTCACACAGGTCAGATGGAGATTAGTGTTAAAAAACTGCATTAAAGCAACCTCAAGGAACTTTCATTTAGTGTTAATGTTGGCGCCCCCTTAGGACAAAAGCGACAGTGTTTCCATCGTCTTGTGTCGTAAAGATCTTGATGCATTAGATTTGGAAAAAGCTTATTTTTTGTTTTGTTGCATAGTGTTGAGATTAATTATCTATTTTTGGCGATTTAAGATCAATAACTAATCTGATAATACTGAAACAAAGTAAACTTTGTTTGTCATATTTTCTACAAACTTTAGTAAAGCCCATCCAGGATCAGTTTTAAATCCTGTTGAATCCTTCATTTCTCTCCTTCTGTTACATTACTGACCGTTTCTGTTCTTTCTCTCCACTGATCAGCCAAAACCACAGATAACACCCAGAGGAAAAATCTCCTCCTGCTTCCTTTTAAGTGGCTAACTCACTGCCAAACTTTGTTGGAGAAAATGTAAACAAAGGCTCTTAAGACCTGCGTGCTGTGAATTGTTTAGTCTTATTTAGCTTGGAGTCGGACCTGCTGACAGACATAGAATTACAGTCATGATGGGCAGAAATAGCCAATCTACTCGCTGTCTTTTAGAAGCATTAGTATTAAATTTAGTTTCATTACCAGTTAAAAACTCACTAGTATATATTTGTTGGAAGAGGCACTAATGAAACAGTTGAGTTTCTTCCTGGTAAAAATTAATAATTAATAACTTGAAACTTATCTTAATTATCTGTAAGAAAAGTCAGGCCAATAATAAATCGGGGATGGATTGAGGGATTCTTGAGGCTTTATGTGTGACTGTAAGTTTTAAATAGCGATCATGTTCACTACTTTAACACTCAGGTCTTTAAATTCAGTCAAGACATTGCTTCCAGTGTTTGGAAGAACTAAAGCGTGAGCGGCTTGTGTTTCAGGAGCACTGGTACATGTCCTACATAGACCTGCTGCAGCGGTTCGAGTTGTGGAACGTTTCCAACGAGGTCATCAAGTTGAGTACGTGCAGCGCCATCACCTGCCTGAACCAGGCGTCTACATCGCTGCACATCAACTGCAGCAACTGCAAGCGACCAATGAGCAACAAGGGCTGGATCTGTGACAGGTAGGGGCTGTTTTAGGGGGACGGAATTCCACTGAAAATACTCACGATAAATGTTTCCTCTGTTGTCGTAAATGCAACCTGCCCTGACAAGCGCCCTGCGTCTCTCCTCTAGGTGCCACCAGTGTGCCAGTGTGTGCGCAGTGTGCCACCACGTGGTGAAGGGACTGTTTGTGTGGTGTCAGGGCTGCAGCCACGGCGGACATCTGGAGCACATAATGAACTGGCTGAAGAGCAGCGCCCACTGCCCCGCCGGCTGCGGTCACCTGTGTGAGTACACCTGAGCCCATCAGGGCCACTGTTCACACAGCTGGTGGTCTGTGGGAGAGGGAATCCGTCCTCACAGCGCCCTGGATCACACACACACACACACACACTGCAGACAAACGGGATGTCTTCATTCCTCCACTCGGGCAGACGAACGGCTCTGTGTGTGTGTGTGTTTGAAGTGAGTTTAGTTAAACGTCTCGAGGAGGAAGAGGTGTATGTGTGCTCTCCTGAACAGCCATTCAAGAGCAAAACGTGTTCATATTTGAATTGTTGAATTTGAGCCATTTGTACATAAACAGATGTTACGATAGATATTCAAAGAATATAACAATATTTTTGTTAATTCACACTCGCTGCATTTTACATGGTTTTTAACCCTCAGAAGGCTGTACAGGAAGAACTATCTCTTCATCTCAAGTGGATTGTTCGTGTTTGTACATAATGCTATGTCTTATTTTGAAGGACTGTAGATACTGTTGAATTAATTTATATGAGAAATAGCTCTTTATTCAAACAACACATTAAAGCAATACACTTGAAGATCTGCCTGGAGCAGTGACGTCTGTTTTGTACTTAGAGCACTGAGGTAGTTTTAGGCTTTTTAAGGGTTTTTATCATTCAAAACTTAGAAAAAGTACAAAAGTATCAGCATCAAAATGTACTTAAAATTATTCGTTGTGCAGAATGGACCCACTCAGATTGTCAAATATATTCCAAATATAATATCCGATTATTTGAATTGATGCATTTATGTTAAGCAGTGTTTTAATTTTGTATTTTTCTGATGACTGAATCCAGGTCATTTGAAAGTGCACCGAGCTTCACATACAATCATTCAGCTGCACATCAGACCCAGTAAAACGAGTCCTCCAGTCGTCCCGTGGAGCCGTCACAATAAAACGTCTTGCTTTAGGGCATCGTAGTGAGAGGAAAGAACAACTACTTATTCATTTTCCCCAGACACGCTTTACTCTCCTGTGGCCCAGAAATCCCAACTGGCTACCCGCCAGCGTCTCTCGCCTCGAGTCCAGCAGCTCGAGACGACGCGCGTGCTGCTCAGTGTGTCGCTTGTCATAGTTTGTGTTGCTCGCTGCGGGTGAGATGCACAACAGATAAGTGTGCAGGCCAACAGAGACCACTTCTGTCCAGATAAACCTCGACAGAGCAGCTTTGTCTGGTGTGAAATGTGACTGTCGCTGTCAGAATCCCTGTTACATCCTGGTACTCTGCAGCCTGTTGGAGGGTTTTACAATCTAGATGTCAGTTTAACTGGCAGACCCTCCTGACATGAGTAAATTATCTCTGAGATTTAGAGGATATTTAATCAGCCCAGTCTCAACTCATCACTGTTTGTGTTTATTTGTCTCCATTTATATTCTGGATGCAGCTCAGCATCACAAGTGTTTGTCTTCCACTTCTGTCTGTCACACTTTTTTTTTATGACAGCCTGACACGTCCCTGCCACAGTAAACATCCTCCCTAGTAGTTTCCCATAACAACTACCTTCAGGCTGGTGTATCTGGATCAGCTGCTGAACTTAAACTCCGCCAACATCCATTTTGTGCCAAGGTTGTTAACTGAGCAGCAACTGTCACCACATCGATTTACCGCCAAGGCCCCGAGCACAATACAGGATTTCAGATGTACTCAGTGTGAGGACATCCCAACGAGGAGGGAATCCCCGAGCCACAGGGCTCAGCATGCACACCACCGCCCCGCAGACTAACAGATTACATCTTTACCCCATCGATAGTCACACGAATCTGAACATAAAGTCAAGACAAAAGTGTTTCCTAAAGAGACAGATGCTGTAATAATTTGTAAATGTCCTCTAATATAATCAGCTGAAGCCTAATGAGCACCGTACACCCCATTTAAAGGTTTTATAAGAAGTAAATAAGAAAACACTTGCAAAAGTTCAACAAAACTGAAGTGTAAAATAGAATCATGCACAAATCTACCTGAGCACGAATTTAATTCACTGTGGATTCATCTCAGAATCATAAATAATTTAGCGGTTTTCAGCAGCTTATAAAATGTTTAAAAAAGATTCTTCTGCCGGTGGTTTTATCTATTTATTTAATTATTTTCTATTTACAGTTTGGATCATTTTGTCCACAGCGTGAGCACTCGTTATTTCTCCATGAACGCTCGACTGTGGGACCTCAAATAATTTAGCAGATATTCTGTTCAAACTCAGGAAGTTAGTGTTTATATATGAAAAAATATGAAAATTAGTTTGGGCTGTACCAAATAGTTTGAAGCTTCATCCATGCTTACATTTTTTTCCCTTTGCATGTGTGTTTATTCTGTTTGAATACAGTATTTCTGTAGTCGCAGACTAAACTACCACATTAATATTATTTATTAAACATTTCCAATAACTAATTGTTGTTTAGTCCAGAAGGCGAAATTTATTGCACTTTAATTAGAAATGTTCAGACTTCTTTTATTGCCATTTTTGTCATATCACAATTATTTAATGCACCTATTGTAATAGCCTGCTGCCTACATTTCTATTGCCATAATTGAAAAGCTAAATTCCTTTAATTAATGCTAACTCATCAACTCGTGTTGACATCAAAATATGACGACAGCCATTCAAAGCCTGATTTATAGCTTTAAATGCAAAAAAGAAGAAATGTATATACATACAACCCTAATGTTAGCAAAGATTGTCTTTCCTATTGATTTCCGATTGATTACACCCCGAAAAATATCAAAATAGAAATGAAAAAACCACCTGTTGCATATTTCAGTTTAAAAATAATAGAAAAATGACACAGAATTGAAGCGCCCACCCTGAATGTCCAGACAACAAAGATTTAATTCAGGTCCAAATACAACAAAGACTATCTGGCATTTTAAAGACTTTCAGATTAAGACATTTAAGAAGCGACACAGTGAATCCACTCAACGATACATTAACCATTTCATTGCACCGCTCAGAAATCACACGTAACGTTTTGCTGTGATTGATTAACTGACAGGTTTCACTAATTTCTCTAAAAATGCATTCAGCAGGACTTTTCTTTCAAACAGCACACAGATGAGATTTCATACATATAAAGTCTATAATAACTCTGCATAACGTCCTAACTGCTCATTTTAACTTTGACTACTTTTAAGAAATGTACCTCTTCTGCTGGTGGCATGAACGTCATTTAAACCACATTTCATGGAGCCAGAGAGCAGCTTCTTCGAAACATTTCACAGTATTACAGCCTCTGATCCCACTTCAGTCCCTCCTCCTCTCTGTGCGTCTTCACAACTACTTGGAGTCCAGCTTACACCAGCACAAGCGTGAGGGTCAGGTACCCTTCCTGCCTGCTTGTCATTTCCCTGCAGCAGCTGCCGTCACCCTTGGCCTTGTCCACATCTGGCGAGCTCTGGTCCATCAGCCGATCCCCGCGGAGTCAGCCGAGTCTCTCTGAGCCGCTCCGGTCCGGCTTGTCTTTGGCCATTTCAGTGAGATTGTTCAGGGTGGTTAGATCACCCTCCGTCAAATATTGGCAAATAGCCTCTTTAAATACAAGAAACACTAGTTATTTTCATTCATGTCCCTGCACGTCATCTCATGACAGTTAGTGCTCACCTGTAAAGGTTAAGGTCGTTCCCAGCTATCAGAAACTTTTTCAGGGGCACTCAGTCGCCTCAGACTCTGGAGCACAGTTTGCAGGGTCCCCGCTGTAATGATGAAACAAGCAGACACTTGAATCAGGATTAGTATGTGCAGCCAGTTTCACACGTTAAAACCTGCTGGCAGGTCTGTGTTGTTAATGAAAGCAGATGAAGTATTAGAATCTGCAGGTGGTTCACCGTTTAGCATTTACGCCAGTACTTTTGCGGTTGATTTAATAACTAAAAATTTATATTGAATATTTTATAAGAACACTGGCACCGGACAGAAACAGCTCCTCATCCGCTTTGTTCCTGTAAATAATAAGACACACCTTCTCATTCAATGGTTTTTTCTTTATTTGTATTATATTTTCTACATTGTAGAAAAACATTAAAGACTTAAAAACTATGATGGAACAAGTATGAAATGATGTAGTAAACAAAAAAGTGTTTAACAACCCAGAAAATGTTTTATATTTCAGTATCTTAAACAAACGTAAAACATATTCTGGTTTGTTTATCACTTTTTTAACTACATTATTCCATATGTGTTCTTCCATAGTTTGGATGTCTTCAGTATTCATCTACAATGTAAAATATAATAATAAAAAATAACAAAAAAACATTGAATGAGGAGGTGTGTCCTAACTTTAGACTGGTACTGTGCTCATCTTTCTGTTATGCTTGACACCCATAAATGTTGCACCGTCGCCACCTGCTGGACTGTCCTGTAACTGATTTTATTCCAGCATTGCTGTGGCATGTGTGAAAAGGCGCAAGATGGAAATGTATAAAGCTGCTCCCCCTAATTTACCCAGCAATATGTGCGAAAGGCGCTTTAGATGCCACTGAGGACATGAAAACCTCATGAATCTCCGTCTTACCCAGTTCTTCTTCGTAGGAGTCGAGCTTCTTCAGCAGCTCTGCGGCACTGGAGCGAGTCAGACCCTCCCTGGCTGCAACGACAAGTAAAATCATTTATTAATAAATCACTAAATGTACAGAAGGTGTAATCCAGCACAGGACACCTAACATCACCTTTCACTCCATTGTCAGCTTTTGTTTTCTCTTCCGCGCTGCTATTCCCATCAGCAGTGAAACAGGAGAGCAGTTCCGCGTTGCAGGCTCGGGACTTGGCCAGTACGGCGTTCATGTCCTGAGCGAGCCGGTGGTTCTCCACCAGCTCGGTGTGAACCCTCCTCCACGCCATCTTATCCTCCATGAGGCATCCCTCCATGACGGTGCGCAGCTCCTTCTCCTGAGACACCTGGCTCTGCAGGCTCTCCGCCTCCTCACAGCGCTACAAGACAGAGCTTTTCAGTTCCATCAAGAACAGTCGCAAATGTTGCATGTTTGCACGGCAGTTACAGGCGTTTTGTTACCTTGTGTAGCTGAATGGCCATCTCCTGCATCTCCGCCTCCAGCTGGTCCGCATAAGCCTGTTCCAGAGCGTCGCTGGGCGGCCGGGCGCTGCTGTGCCACCTCGCAATAGCTGAGGTCATCTTACGCTTTGGTCCAAACAATCTGGAGAGCGAGAACGGATTCAGCGTGAGAAATCAAACTCTGTGTGTGCTGGAAGAAATGTCAAAGCGTCTCTTACGTGATTCCTATTTCTTTGAGATCGTTTTCAGTCAGGGTGAGAAATATCCGCAGGTCGATGTCTTGTTCCTCGAGCAGGGGGAGATACTTTGAGAAACCGATCTGCTCCAAAAACTCTGCCAGGTCCTACAGGGACAGAAGATTTTAGGCAGTCTGGAATAAAGTAACAATGAGCCACAATCACACAGTTAGAGGCTAACAAAGTGAACACATGCCTTTGGACCCGTGTAGGACGGTGGAAGACCCTGTGAGAGGATCCCACAGTTCCCTGCGGAGCTGGAGTGAGCTGCATCACTGCCTCCATGGCGGCTCTTTCCTTTTGAGTGATGGCCCTTGTTCAGCCTGCGGGAGCTGCTCTTCTTGCCCTGGTCAGAGTCCTGGTGGAGAGAGGAACATCGTGTCACAGTTATAAAAATCTGGTGTCTGGCTCTGAATCAGTGGGATCGCCGTGCTCGTGTGTTCACCTCGTTGCTCTCCACTGAGCCTTCCCAGTTGAGGCCGACGGCATGCGGCAGGCCTTCGCTGCTGCTGCTGCTGCTCCTCATGGTCGGCATGTCGTGGTCAAAGAAAGGACTGTCATCTGTGGCAGCAGCATGAAAGGTGGAATTTGGGACATTTTACTCTGCAGTTACTCCTGTGGTGAATTTCTTCCACATACACGCTGGTAACGTTGTGCCTCTCACCTCTGCTGCTGTTGCTCTGCCCGTCCAGCTCGTTGATGGGTGACGTCACGTCGCGGAAGCAGATGCCGTCACTCTGTTCACCGATGTCACGAAACGACATGTAGCCCGGCGCCGCCACCGCGGGAGGCTCTGAGAGGAGAAGAGCAGCGTTAACTAACCTCTTTCCTACTTCACTGTATAGGGATGAACATAAACATGCTAAAAGGTGGTTGGTTGTTTTTAAGAATATGTACAGAGGCGCCCCGGTGAGTACCACTAATGCTGAGTCCTCATAGCAGTGACCTGGGTTCGGATCTGACCCATGGCCCTTTGAAATATGCTCCCAAAAAAAATCTTAATTGCAAATTGTCTCCTAATTTTTCGTCATATTTTGTTAGAATTCCTGCGATGTAATCTCAATTAAGAATATTTCAGTATTCAAAGTAAAACGTATCTTCTGTATTTCTATTTTTAGACATTTTTCTGTAATTTCTTAACAACTAGAGCCGCTAAACTCTAAGGCTCTGATCATACTGAGCGCTTTTTAGCAGCCCCCAGTGCTGTTTCTAATTGTTTCCAGTGAGACTGAAGCTTTCTGCACGTTGCTTTTGTGTTGCGCCTCGTGTTTTTCCGTTCAATGCCACTTGCATTTCTGCAGAAGCATCCTGTTGGATGTACTGAGAGCAGATTTGTCCTCAGCTCGTCCTGAAATAAGCCTCGAACAGACAATCACTGAGACGCAGTCCTAGTGAACACAGATTGGCGGACTGGATATCTTATGTGACACTACCACACAGTTTGCTGGGACCTCCTACTCGGAACTTGGCGATGGCCTGAGGCCCGTCATGGATGCTGACGCCTTTAACTCGCGTTCGACTTGGTCTTGGTCGCGGCGGTGCGCTGTCCGAGTCCTCGGAGGAGCTCGGGTCTTCAAAATGTCCTGACGAGTTGGAACACAAACAGAAAGAAAAAAATATTAAAATACAAAACTAAAAGAAAGAATAACATCGTTGTTGTGTAAAAACAAACGAGCAGCACCTGGTTTGACCCTGGGAGAGCGCGAGTCGATGAGGCTGACGATCTTGGTGTAGCCGTACAGCATGGCCAGGGCACGGGCCGTCTCTCCTTTAGTGTTACGGTCATCTATTTTAACTTTCTGGAAAATATTAAAACAAAGCAGACGTCTGGATCATAAGGAATTATCCTCTTCAGGTAGTATCATCGCCCAAATTTAACCCACTCACATGATCGAGCAGGTACTGAACAATGATCTCATGTCCGGAAGCTGCAGCCTCCATCAGAGGAGTGAAACCAGAGCCCGGCTCTCTGTGGAACAAAGAACAAGTAAGTAAAACTGTCTGAATTAAGTGTTTATGGATAGATGGAGACACTCACTTGACGTTGGCATCAGCGCTGTTGTCCAGCAGGAACCTGACCATCTGCTGGTGTCCTGTGCTGGTGCAGTGGAACAGAGCGGTCCAGCCCTGAGAGTCCTTCAGCTCCAACGAGGCGCCTTGCTTTGAGGTAAGAACAACAAAAAGCCATAAATCCAACTCCTCATCAAGAACATCTTCCATGTTATGATGCAGCATCTCTTGAATGCAACAAATGCTGAAACTTCAATTTAATTCTACCCAGAGTCAGATCGAACCTTTAATTACTCCTTTGGACTTATACCATATACACTGCTCAAACAATATTATTATTTAATTGTGCAATATAAATACTTTTCTCTGTGTAATAGCAACTTTTGATTCTGTCCACACTGTTCCTAATTTTATATTTCTTATTCTTCAAAGTGTTAATACTTCTTTATTTTTGTTTTTGTGAAGTGTTAATGCACTTACTGTTAATTTTTCTTTTTCCTATTTAGTGTTATTTATTGGTGCTTCTCTCTATATATTTTTCTACACTTTTTGATGCTGTCACATTGGAAATGTCCCTGTTGGACTAGTAAAGAAATCTTTTGTCTCTAGCAAGTGGCTTACTTGATGCTTGATATAAATTTACTCCTATGTTAAAAACCGTACTGGTGGCTTTGCATGTTTTAGCCCAGCAACTGTAAATCACATTAGCTTTTCTTTACCGTCCACAATTTCTTAAAGGACTTTTTTAAAATTGTCCTCTATAAACTGTATGATTTTATGACAAAAAAGCTTTTGAGACACAAGAGGACTCAAACCTTCCTCGATGGTGCATTCATGTCTCACAGAGTCAGTTTTTTACCTGAAGCAGGAAGTACGCGATGCTTTCATTCCCGCAGCTCGCTGCCAGCATCAGAGGCGTCAGACCTTTGGCAGTGGTGGCATTCACATTCACACCCGCCTCCAGCAGGAGGTTTGCGATGTTGTCATGTCCGATGTAAGAAGCGTACATCAGCGGGGTCCATCCTCCGATGTTCTTGCCGTTCAGGTCCACCTCGCGTCTGAAAGGGCACAAGATCACAGTTATGGATGCTCAGAGGAAACAACAAACATTTCATTATTTAGGCTCTCACTTTTTGATGCACTCGGCCACCACGTCGTACTGGCCGATGGAGCAGGCGGTGTGGAGGTCCAGAGGGACGTCCAGCTCCTCAGGACGCACCAGGGGACCCAGCCACAGGGAGAGGCTGGCACCCAGCTGCTCCGACTCACTGGCTTCATCACTGAGCTCAGACATTTTCCACCTCCTCACTCGTCCCTCCACACACCTGAAAACACAGGTGGCCCTGAGAATGAGCACCAACGTTAAAGACAAAAAGCCAGCATGGGACAGGCAAACGTCCTTAAAGCAGAGAAATACACCCTCCCTCATCCTATATATTATATATCACATAATGTAGTTTTTTGTGTGTCTAATTGGTGGAACTCCATCATTCTTTGTTTCTCTTTCTTTCTGTAGCACCACATACAGGGCTCAATGTTAAGATTTTTCATGTTTGTGCAGGTTAACTTGGAGGTCGTCCCTCAAAAAATGAAATAATTTGGTTTCTTAAAGATAAAACTTGAACATATCATTCTTCTGTTGTCACTGTCAAAACACACTTAATGAAAAAAAAGTAGATTCAAAAAAACTTAATAATAAAAATAAATAAAAATAAAAATAATCTTCCTTCGATTATATTCATCTACCCAAAAAATATTTAAAAGTTATGAACACCAACAATATATTTTACAAAAAGAAAAAACTGGACAGGATTTATCACTTTTCATACTTCAAATTGATGAATCCTGTCTTGTTATTGCCGTACACAAAGAATAATTTTGTATTTTCTGAATTTTATTTAATGCATTTCTCCATCTAAAAAAAAAAAACAGTAATCTGCTGACACTGATCTTCCTTTATCCAGTGGCATATGTACAAATCATCATTAATCAAAACAGAAAATAAGTTAGGAGTCCTCTGAGGTGTTGCATTTTCTGCAGCATGCTCATTTGATCATTGTGTTATCATTGTGTTATGTCATGTGCTTTTTCAACATAAAAACTGCCAGGCTATAGTGCCACTTCTCCTAAATGCCGCTTTGAATGCAGCCACCATCCCTCCTTCTCTTAGACGAGCACTAGCCTATTATAACTCATCAGTAACAGACGTGCAGTGTGTCTAATGTTTGCCTGTTTACTGCCATCTTTTCCAGGCCTCCTTATGGGAATAATTATCGCTCCTTTCAGATCACTGGATGCTCCCTTCTTGCCATAATGTCACTTTATAAAACTTTTTCAGTGTCTCCATACTTAAATGTTTCAGCATGATGTAAAATAGCTTCTTTACAAGTAGAGAAAGTGCATTATGTAGTTATCTCATGCCAAATGGGACATTTTGTCCATCCTCTATCTATTTTTTTTCTCTTTAAGTGCTTTTATTAGCTGGAAAATCTGTTCGCTAGCTCAGTGTTAGCTTCATTAGATAACATATGTGAACTAACTCCCTGCCACACAACAACGTAATAAACAAAGGATAAAATAGATGAACCCATCGACAGACTAAACGAGCTAATAGTTCACAATATCGCCGAGTGTCAAGAGTTAAAAACTTACAATCAACTGGTTAGTTAGTTTTCTCAGCGGCTGAAACTTTTTTGTTTTGTGTGTCACGCTCAAATGTGTCCGTGTTGAACCTCGCCCCGCCCTTTCCTGTTTGAAAGGTCCTGCTGAACTTATTCAACAGAACCATGTTATTATAATAATTTAGCTACGTGCATTTACTCGAGTATTGCACATAAATAAACATTTAAGTGCTTTACTTTATAGTCTACTTTATACTTACTTACTTGATAGAGCTAAGCTCAAAGATCTAAAACTAAAACACCTCACGGGTGTTTAATTGCTATTTAGTATTTAAACTTGGAACGACTTGTGGTAATAATTATAATTATACATATTTTGATATATATTTCTATAGCACTTTTTAATAGATACTTACAGTAGCTTCACATATTGGATAAAATACCCCTGAATCAGTTGGAGGAGCTGGTGAGCAACAACGTTTTCAGGAATTTTAGAAATGAAATGAATTAGGAAATGGGGCTGAAGTTTGCTAAATCAGGAGTATCAAGGGAGGATTATCCTGAAGAGAGGAAAGACACTGGGCCGTCTCAAAATAGTCAGGAATGCAGCCAGAGAAAAGTGAATTATTGACATTAGAGAGAAGAAAGAGGGCAATGACTGACAGGACCTTTTTTGGAAAAAGGAAATGTGACCTTATAGGTTTTAGGTATTTTAGTATTCAGACTTCCTCTCACCAACTACACCTTTAAGAGATTTGACAGGTATAAAAGAACAATTAATATAAAGCAGGTTAAACTTAATATAAATAATAACCAACTTTCTGTAATGCAGATAAAATTAAAAAAAAATCTTTATTTTTGACATATGGTACAAACTGTCAGCATGAAATACTTTGAACACATAATATTAAGTCTTGTTTTCCTCCGGTTATCTCCAAAGCAGCCAACAGTCGCCGTCCAGCATCATTTCTGGTGAAACATGTCGTCAGGCGAAACATCAGAGAAAATCGAAGCGAAACTCCTCTTTAGATGGAGTGAGGACAAAAGCTGCCGTCTCCTGCGGCGCCTGTGCTTCCAGCTCGGTCTCCTGGGCTCCGGGCTCTGTGTCTGCCGTCTGGGTTTTGACCCCGGCTCTCCGGTGGAAAACAGACTTCTTCGGGGAGTTGGACACAACTTTGACCTGAGCTGATGCAATTTCTGTTGGGGTTGGAGAAATCTGTCAATTAACGGCACAGTTCCACCAAAACTGAAAAGTTCTTGAGGTATTTTTTTAAAAGTTCAACACACTCCTAAAATCCACTCACCACTCTGAATGAGTTTGTGCTGCTTGCTCTTCTCCTCGTCCATCTTCTTCCTGTAATCTCCAGTCATGGATCTCATCACCTGCCTCTTCTTGGCCAGAGGAGCTTTGGAGCTTCGAAGAGTCTTCAGGGCACGAGAGGCTTCATCCTCTGCAGGGAGAAATCAAGGTATGAAAGGGATATCTCAGCCCTGATTACAACAAGTTGGATATCAATTACTCATCAGGTAATACTTTGAATTCTTGTAAAGGAATCTGAATTCTTCTTCCACCACTGGATGAGACTTGGACTATACTGCATGGCTGGTGGAGATGTTTTCATATAGTTTTGCTGTTCTTAAACGTTGCCCTCATTCAGGCCACTTCATCAAGGATTTTCTCTCTTTTTCTGCAAGAAAAATCTAATTTTCTCTAAGAATTCAAGGTAATGTAAGGTGAAGTATTCCTTTAAGATGTGTGCTGCATGAACATGCACATTGACCTCCCTTTGCTAAACTATATTCTAAAACATACCTCAGCACATGTCTGAGTAATCATACTCCACAAATACAGTATTTTGTGTGAACAGGTCAGATAATGTGGAAAGTCATACTCTGTTTGGGCGTACTCTTCTGGGACCTCATCCCCGTTTCCAGCTGCTCGATGCACCAGTCCAGCTGTCTGTTCAGCTGCTCCTCTGCACTCTGAAACCAACAGTCTCACTCTGACATCAAATCAGCTGCTACCAACCATGATTACTGTCAAGGAAATCATTTCAGACTCACCAGCTCTGCGTCCTCGCCTCCTTGACTCCCCTTGGCTGAACCTGTCTGTGCCTCGCTGGTGTGTGACGGGTTTTTCTTTCCAGATTTCTTCTTCTTCTTCTTTGCTTTTGTCTGCACCGACGGCTCAGACGGGGCCTCCTGCTGCGAGGGAGGCTTTTCCTCTCGGACACATGGTTGGACGCTTGGAGAAGAAGTGTCTGGGGTCACTGTCGTGTCCATGTCTTCCACAGGAGGAATTTCAAAGTTGAAGGCAAATGCAGAGCCCTGTCCCGTAAACGATCCCCGGCTCTGGGCTGCTTCTGCTCCGTCTGATGGAGATGTTTTCTCCTGAAGTGCTGCAGAGTTTTCAGGCAGGAAGTTAAATCTAAAGGTGTTGTTGCTGCGAGTCCAGAGGGGATTCTCAGTTTTGTCTTTGACAGAAGCAGAGCTGTTTGACTTCGGTTCAATATCTGTCGGATGAACATACAAGTAAAATTAGGATCACTTCTGGTGACATTGCACTGAATAAATTACCTTATACTTAAAAACAGTTACACAAAAATGTATGACATAATGCAACATCAATTAAATAATTAATAACAATCAGTTATTTCTCTAAAGAAATAATTGGGGGCATTATTTTTTCAGACAAAGCGACTCAAACGAATTAAATCCACATGTTGTTTCTTCAATAATAAACCATACATGTGCTAACAGCAATGCTGGCAGAAAATGCATTTAGCTTTATGCTATGCTAAGACCTGTAATTAGGTTATAATGTACCTATAAACATCAGTTTTTGCTCCGCCATGCTGATTCTCCCAGTGTTGCAGGTTTTCAGCTAAAAGGCGTTTTTTGACACTGAACTATTTAACTCGACGCTTCCGGGATACAGACATGCTCAGCGGAACAAGTTTTTAGCCAGCATAAAAAGAAAACGCTTCTATTTTCGTGGTTTCTGTGAAATCAAGTTGTTTTCAAAAACTCACCACCGGTGTCACATGAGAATAGGTCCGTCTGGTAATATTTCCCCAGCGCTTGAGGTTCCGCTTGGTGGTGTTGTCTTGATCCAGTTACCTTGAAAGCTTTGTTTAAATCACTACACACAGTGAGATAAGTTGCCTACGACTTCAAGAATGATTAGATGGTTTCCATGGGAAGAAAACGGGTGAAATGGATAATAGGGAATTAACTTGCACGTCAAAGAGAAAATTAGGCTTAATTTCTAGCTTTCAAACTTGTACAGTCTCAAAAATATAAAAATAAAAAAGTACAATAAATATATATAAAGATAAGAAAATACATTAAAAACAGGTAGTGTGATCAATATAAAGGTAGCAACAGTAATCCAGTCTAACAACTTTTCAACAAAAGGCTGTAAACACTGTATGTTAATAAAGATGACTCTAGAGTAACAGGAAAGGGTTTTCTTATGAATGACAATGGAACACACTGGATCTGTCACCAGGCTGGTTGTGGCTGTGATCTCTGTTTCAGCTTCCAGCTGAACCCTCCTTTTTTGGCACAAAGGATCAGACTGTCTGTGCGCTAAGTCTGTTGCCTGAAGCTTGACCATCATAGGTCAGTCCCAAAAAAAATAATGGGTACACCATCAGTGTCCATCCAGGTTTTGTCAACAGCAGCTTATTGTTTTAGATTTTTGGTTACTGTAAGTAATAACGGCCATTTATTTCCCAAGACTTTGTGGAAAAGACAGAGGAAAAGGCTTGGTTTATTCCTAAAATAAAACAAACTTGGTTTCATCCTATGGTTAAAACCAATTTTAAAACAGGCATGTGGCTGACATTTCTCTTTTCTTTTAATTATTTTGGAGTTTTTTTTTCTATACTCTTGTTTTCTTTTCTGATTATAGCCAGTTAAAGATTAACTGACTCAGAACAGCTGAGTTATGCTGAAGAGGGTGTTCAAGTCCAGCTGCATCCCAAACAAATATCTCTTGTGTTCATCTTGGCTATAATGTTTTTTTCTGAATCCACTGAAGCTGAAGATTTCGAAATATACAGTGATATATGCATTGTAGGGCAGCATTGTTCCCTTTATTTGAGCTTGGTGAGCACCATACTTTAAGCGATCATTTGATAGATCTAAATGATCTAGACCATAAGCTAATTCTAAGAAACAGGTGAGCCGAATAAGAAAAAAAGCAGCCTCTGGTTCATGAATGAAAGTAAAAATATGTGGACATCTCCATTTAAAAGAAGGCACTTCTTGTTCCAGTCTACTTCAAATGCAGAGGCAGTGATCCTCCTCATTTCCTCCACTAATCACATTCCGTCAGGGATTTGAGTTTGGACCAATCCCGTTGGCTCAAGGGCGGGACTCCAAGCTCCGCTCCTCTTAGGTTATAAATACCCCCGCCTGCTGCCCCCGGTCAATGAAGACAACCGACGCGAAGGAGGAGACACCACTTTCGGAAAATAAACACAAAAGGTAACGTGAGCGCGTTATGTACTGAAATTGTGTTGATCCATATTCAGTGTTGGTTTAATCAATCATACGGTAATATTTGATTTCCCGGTCGTCATAAACGTTATATTACGGCTAAACTGCCGTTAATCGGTAGTCCCTTGACAACAAAACGGCGCGCTATAGCCAGTAGGCTAACTGTTAGCTACATTTGATACACTACAAACTTGACTTACTAAGAAACCTATGATAGTCCAATTAAATTTACAATTAACGTTCACTTCACTTGAGTGGCGATATATCAGTTGGCTTAGATAGTTAGTTACTTCAAATGATTTTAAACCTAAGTGGTGGCTAGCTGGCGCCATTTTGCATCGGTTGATGCTAGCTTTAAATTTGCCTGCTAACGACAGCAAAGAAACGTGTGTGTGTCCCGGAGCTTAATGGTGGCGCGGCTGTAGACAGGCTTGTTTTGTTAAATTCAAACCACCGGTGTATCGCCATTGGTTAGAGTGGATATGCCTATTAGGAGGCAAATCTAGCTAATAAGTTGCCACTGAAACAATAATTGCGTGGTTTCTAGTTCCGTTAAGGCTTAAAATGTATCAGGAAATGATGTTTATGTTTCATTAATGAGGATGTGGGTCATGAGTGGCAGTGGTTAAGTTGCTACACAGTGTACTTCACAAGGGCAGAAATTCGGTCCAGTGAAGATAATCATATTCAAAATAGTACTTGGGTTAAGCTAAATTCATATTTGGGTTCGTCTTTTGTTGTGTTTTCAGACCTACAGGTTAAGTATGGCTCGTACCAAGCAGACCGCTCGTAAATCCACCGGAGGAAAGGCGCCTAGGAAGCAGCTGGCCACAAAAGCTGCCAGGAAAAGCGCGCCATCCACCGGCGGAGTGAAGAAGCCCCACAGATACAGGTACATGTTTCTGAGTGCTCTCTCATGTATCTTACTTGTCTTATCTAGGCTGTTGTGATTGCAGTTTTTGGTTGCCGCAAACTATATTAAGACTGAAGGCAACAAACGACTGGTCTTAATGGGTGCCAATTTTTCAGTGTTTTCATAGTGTTACTTTGTTTTTTAAGGCCTGGCACCGTCGCTCTTCGTGAGATCCGTCGGTACCAGAAGTCCACTGAGCTGCTCATCAGGAAGCTGCCCTTCCAGCGCCTTGTGAGGGAAATCGCTCAGGATTTCAAGACAGATCTGCGTTTCCAGAGTGCGGCTATTGGTGCTCTGCAGGTAAGACAGCGCTTTATCTTTGTACACTTAATGTTTCGTAGTTTGCTTTACAAGTTATTCTGTTCTAGCTTCTTTCAATGTATAACTGATTTCCTTCTCCCTATGTAGGAAGCCAGTGAGGCCTACTTGGTCGGACTGTTTGAGGACACCAACCTGTGCGCCATTCACGCAAAGAGGGTCACCATCATGCCCAAGGACATCCAGCTGGCCAGGCGAATTAGAGGAGAGCGTGCATAAATATTAATCGGATTCTATCTTTGTAGTGGGGGGTGGGAGGGATTGACTGGGGTTTGTTTTGTAAATCTTGGAACTATTACCAGCATGTGTACCACCTAATTTGTTATTCGTAGTTTCAGGCATGTTTTCCTTTTTGTACTTCATTTTTCATTTCACTCTTGACTTTCTCCTCAACTGTCCTGTTCACTGTAGAATAGAGCTTCATATCTGTAAGTGCTGAAACAAATATTCCACTGCCTTTCTCAGGTTTGCAAAACTATTTTAGAACCAGTACCTTTTATCCTGTGTGTGCATGTCATAGGATTTCTTGTTGTGCTGTAAATAAACTTTCCGCTACCTCAAGTTCTTGGCCTCAATTGAGTTTTTGGCTGTTTGATATGCATTTGGATGGATGACAACATATTTAAGTGTTTGAATTTAATACTTGACTTCCATAAAGTGAATCAAAACAGTGTTCGGGTTGTAGTGCTCAACAGAGGGTTTGCCAGCATGGACTGATTAGTGATTTGCCCATTTTCTTTATTCAATGCTCAGACATGAGAATTTAACTATTCATTTCACTGACATTTAAGTAGTCAACACAAAGTACACCAGGTACAGTGGTTTAAATAAAGGCATTTAATTCACACCACTGAACTGAAACCTGACAAGAGGCAATACATGGTTCAAGGCAATGCAACTCATTTTTTTGCGTAAACATTTCCTTCGCCATACCAGTGGGACGGTTTCACTGTATCTCCAACTCAATGAGTGACATTTTGCAATAAATATAACCTGCAATATATACAAATCTTAAGTCCCACATTTGCTATGTTGCTTCATTTTGATCCTGTTGTTCCTCCTCCTCCTCTTCTGAAAGTATGCTGGGAAAATGCTCATACAGCTGTTTCTCCAGTTTTCCATCAACTTCCGAGTTGCCTCTCAATGCACACCACAGCATTAAGACAGTCACTCCAATGCTGATGGGGAGGACCTTCCACAGGGGCCGCTCATACTGGCTCCCCATTGAGCGGTCAACTTTCCAGGTTCTGTGACTGGCTTTACTGGTGGAGAACTTGATGGGCTCGTTGTTCACCTCGTCATCTTTGGAATCAGCTGACCTCCGAGGGCTCAGAGCCAGGGACCGCACATTGTTCAATCTGCTGAGACAGAACAATAACGTTTGCATCAGTTACGGTTGACTCATGGAAAGTAACTTTCTACTTAGCAAATTAATCTACCCAACAGTGTACATGTAAAGTAGTTTATATGGCCTACTACAACAGTAAAACATTTACACAATCCAATAAAATTGCCGCTCCATTGTCATTTAATTATAAAACAAATCTTTTGAAAAGCTGGCAGCACCATAGCTTTTATATGTACATTGAAAGCAGTTAAGACTGATTATGGGGTATATCTTAATTACAAATCCTAATAAATACACAGCCATTCGCTATGTCATTTTGAGTAGAATAACAAACATGTGCCATCAGGTCCTGGTGCAATGGATCTACATGTAGTGGAAGCTTGTCATAAAACCAGTTTTAGTAAATACTATACATTTTTTAAGCTAGTTATTCAAGGACATGACACAAGGACGATGATTTGGTCAAGTAGTGACAGTTTGATTCTCTGACAGAACTTCACGTAAATAAAATAACACTTGTGACTCAAATTTATATTTATGTTGTCGTGATGTTGTGCAATCTTTGGCCAGCACAGCAGCTACAAGTTACAAACATAAGAATAAGACATTGTTAACATACATAACATACTTACATATATTATTATATTATTCATTATTATTTATAGTTATACTTGTTTGGCTCTAATATTTACATTTACCGTACTGCTAACAGGCCACACCTATTAAACTCACGCTAAAATAACCAATATTGACAACATAGCTCAAATGTCATTTTTTGCTGATACAATCGGTAGCTTACAGTATTGAGTGGAACATGTTTTACGCTAAAAACAAACACAAAAAAACCCGTTATGAATCACACACTGAGTCAACGTGGTTTCCATTATCAGATTTATATACAAACTCACCTCACGGTCGGTGTAACGTTATGAACAAATATTCCTCGACTGAAAGCAGCGCGTGTCAGACCGGTGAAAACTCGTCCTGTGGTTGTAGACATCTCGAACAACTGGTCATCTTAGGACACACGGCGTTAGGTCAAATAAACTGAAGATTTTCTTACCAAACGCACCTTGGTTAGGTCATGTAACACAGCGAGGTGCTACATTAAACTCCGTCCGGTGCTGCTGTTGAACGCTGGTGTGGACCGTTCCACTAGCGACATTACATCACTCCTCAAAATTTCGATATTTAATCAAACATGTTATTATTTCTATATTATACATTAATTATTAATATAAAGTGGGCATTCAAAGTTTTTTGGTTTACTAATTTTCTTTATTGCTTTAAAAAACATTTGTAATTAATTTGACGGAACTTATTTATGTTTATTTTACTATTAAAATTCTACCTCAAGGTCCATGTAGCTGCTTTGGGGATTTATATGATACAGACATATATAAATATAACTACGGATACTTTAGTTTTCGGTATTTTTTTTCCTTCACTGCCGTGACGCAAGCACACCATCGACCAATTACAAAACAAAGAGCGATCTTCGTCCAATCACGACTCACCAAGCTGGCATTACTTCCTGTTGGGTTCCCATGCTTGATGTGTGCTTTCCATAGTAGTTCTACAACACGTTTGTCGCAGTTAAAGTAAGTATAACTGTTTATGCTTACATGTAATACGTTTGTTTCATGATAACATTTTAGTGGTGATGGCATTCTTATGCTGCGGTCGTATAAACCCGTTATATCCAGCGTAACATTTGTGCTTTTGGCTGTAAGACAGTTTACATGCGTTGAACATTGATCTTTATCTTTTCTTAAAATGTGCTTATATCTCTCTTTGTTTGTGTCATTAAATGTTCACACAGCAAATTAAGAGAGCAAAAGCTTATCCTGATTAATCTCTTAACATTAGTGTATGCTTATCTGATAGTGACGTGCTCATGTTTTTGTTTGTAGCAGAAAACTATATCATGGCCAAAGACAAATCTTTGACATCTAAAAGGAAGAGTTCAAATGTCAGCGAGGTCCATGCGGAAGAAATGATGGACACTAAAGAAAAAAAGAAAAGGAAAAAGATGGAGGCAGAGGTGAGTAGCACAGTCTATGTGCCTGTACCTGATGTAGATGGCATAACCTGAAATTGCTTGTTAAATAAATAAACTTATTTATTTATTTCAGGAGGCTCCAGTGCAGATTTCACACGTGACGCTCACAGCAGAGGATAAAAAACAGAAAAAGAAAAAGAAAAAGAAACAAATGACAGAGGAAAGCGAGGTAAGTAGCTGTTTAATTTAGTTTCCTGTGTGTACTCAGGTAAACACTGACTGCTCCTTTCAGAGATTCTTTACTTGTGCTAATAACCCAGTCAAAACAAAATTAAGACCAGATAATAGTTATATTTTGAGGCCCACAAAGAAAGTGAGAAGTGACATCATAATCTTACATTTGAGTTTTAATTAATAAGTTCATTTAAACTGCAAAAAGCGGTCTGACGTTACATTCCAGGTTGCATAAGGAATGCTTTAAAAAGCTGAAATTTAATATAAAACCCTGTCAAAGAAATATCAAAATTCATAATCATGAAGCTGAAATAACTTATTCAACAAAGTGATACAAACAGTTGCCTTTACATTGTCCATCACTGATGTCTTTACACTGATGGTACAGACATGATGTCATCTATTATCTGTGTGATCTGCTGTATGTGTTTGGTATTTATTTGTGGGGAGCAGAGCAGTTTGTGGCAGGATGTTGGAGCTTAATTGTGTTGACCTGCTTGGTCGTCTGCATGTTGCATGGTCATAAATGTTTGCAGCTGGTACATAGATAGATTTTCTTGAGGATGACCGGTGCAGCGTGGCCCATTTGCTCCTCTCCTGTAAAAAGAGCTTCAGTTTATCCCGAAAGGTCTCCCCGAGGAAGCTGTAGATGAGCGGGTTCAGGCAACTGTTAGAAAAGGCCGCCAGCCTGACAGCATGACCTGTCAGAGGGTAATCCTCCCACAGTGTGCTGCCGCCTCTGTCTCCTCTTAGGAGGTAAACGCTCACAAACACGTTCTCCGGGAGCCAGCAGAGGAAGAAGACTAGCACGGCTGCAGAGATCATTCGCAGGGCTTTCTGCCTGCGGGGCCGCTGCTGCGAGCCGCCTCGTCCCTTATGACTCCGCCGGAGCACCTGAGCTATTCTCCAGTAGCACTGACCCAAGATGCAGAAAGGCAGCAAGAAGCCCAGCATCACCTCCAGCCACTGAATCTGGGTCACGTTGGCAAAGCAGAAGTGGAGATCTCCTGCGTGCTGCCTTTGAGCGATAGCGAAAGGAAGCACGGTGAGCAGAGACGAGCTCACCCAGATGAGGGAGCAGCTGAGGCGTGCGCGCGGCATGCTGCGACCCATGAAGCCAGTCAGTGCCACAAACCGGTCGAAGCTCATCCAGGTCAGGAAGAAGACGCTGCTGTACATGTTGATCTGCTGGAAGAGGTTCATGAACGTGCAGAGGCCCGGCTTGTCGTAGTAGCCCTGCTTCAGGTTGAACACCTCGATCAGAGAGTCGGCCACGAGGGCGAGGTCAGCCACGGCTAGGTTCACAAAGTAGAGGTCGGGGGCTGTCAGGCGGCCCCGGTGGTTCAGGTTGACCACTAAGATCAGGATGTTCCCGATGAAGCCGACAGGGAACAGGAGTATAATGTAGAAGCCGGAGAGGAAGAGGCTGATAACGTAACTCTCTGAGGCAGCCTGCAGGACATCAGAGACCTCTGCCTCTGAGTCGTTTATCTGAACAGTGAAGACTCTGTCGTCCACGTACATGGTCCTGTCCATATTACACTTCTGCATTGATGTGGTGGTTGCAGTAGCTCGCCATTAGGTTTCCATAGTTTTCCAAGTGTTAAGCCCCAGTGTGGACTGTGGAGTCATCTGTTTACTCTGTCTGTGTTGGCAGATGTGTAGTGATGCCCACTCTGTGATCTAGACAGAGAGAAGAAGTGTAGTAAGTCAAGCTTCAGTCACGTTCTCAAGATAGTTCAGATTTATAGAAGTGGGTTTGAATGAGGAACTTTTCAATAGTCAGTGTATTACTAAGCAATACACTGCGATATTAAAATGTATTTTAGGCACAAAAACTGACCCGAGTAAAGAAAAACAATTCTATTATTTTGTAGTGTCAGCTTTGAATATTTTCACTTCTTTACCTTGCTGTCAGAAAGCTGTTTGCAGGGAGGGACCAAAGCTTTTCTATACTCTTGTCAAAGCCTCCAGACTTTGTTGACAAAAACAATATTTTTTTCCTTGCTGAACACAGGCGTTGTTACTCTATGCTGCCTCATTCGGTTTGGTAGTTAGTATTATTGTGTGACTTTGGTGTTTTTTAAGGGGTTAGTTTGGACCAACAACTCCTGTGTTCTGCAAGGAAAAATTACAAAAATAATGTGGAAAAATGCTTTTGTCAATGAAGTCTGAAAACAGCTTCTGTAAGTTTCAGAAAGGGCTTTTAAAGGCATAGAAAGCAGTGAAAAAAGTAGTGTAAATTTAAATTGAGCTGCTTAAAATAAGTTTTGTTGTTGCCCCCATCCACAGCAGCACGTTGTTTATCCTCCGTACTGGTTCTCCTGCCTGTGCAGACGGCTTTTTAAAATAGGTAATTCACTGAATATGTTAAGTATCTCATACTTTAAAAACATCTGTGTACATTATTAATAAATTACAGTAAATTTGCCAACACTGAATATACTGAAAATTAGTATTGGAAATCATTTTAAACTATTTGGGACTAAGGGAATTTCTTTTTTATATGTAAGAGGTTATACACAACGTTACAAAATTCTGTTCAAAATCAGCTACAAAACCACACAGTTCTTCATTGTCTGATAGCTCAGCTGCAGCTGCTTCTCTTAAAAATAATGTCAGATTTGCTTTAATTTCTTAACATAGTTATTTATAATATTATTCATATAATTTGAAGATAAAGAGAGACTGTTGGTCCCCTTGTTTTCTCCGTGTACAGAAATACTTTAGAAATCTTCAGTTGTTGCTACAGTTGCTTTAGAACAACTGCAAAGTTAATGGTATATTTACCAGATACATTGGCTTTAATTAAAAAAAAGTCAGTTAGCTATCATAACTTATTTTGTGATGCATATTAAAAAGAAAACCTACCTGAGTTTGCTTGTGCTGCATTGCAGACATCCTGATCCTTCCCGTCCTCACGGTGGTGACTTTGAAAGCAGGTGTCACAGTAAATCCAGAGCAGTGTGTCAGTGGTGCCACCCACAAGAAACACAAGTACACAACTCAGACACACACACACACACACAGCAGAAATTGTATCTTTTCAGTCAAACCATGAAAACTGTGTTTTTCATCATGGCTTCACTTAATTTATTAGCAATATAGTAAGCATTCACAATGAATATCCCAAATGGGTAATTTAGTAATATAACTATATATATATAATATTCAAAATATGTGTTTATCTGCAATAAATATGAACTCTTCTAAAATTCATTATTGGAAATATCTGTGGCACTCAATTTTATATGCAGGCCCAAATATTTTATATATTAGAACCATGAATATTGAATATTCAGCATGTTGAAAATTATCTTTATGGTTTTTATGGATGATAATCCAGTTAAAAATAAGACATTGTTGAGGTCTAGAATACACATAAAATCTCTGAGGGCCAAAACATCATAATTTGAAAATCCTAAAAAAAAAAGTATTTTGAATTGAGCTAAAGAGTTAAGCAAAGTCCCACGAGTTTAATAGAAGTTTTAACCACTTTTTCCCAAGAAAACCCTTGACATAAACTGGGCAGTCTTGGTGATTTGGTTTATGTTTCCTATAGATTTATTTTATTTCATAAATAATGATGTCCTTTAAGGCCACAGAGCCGGCTTGTCAACATTTGCGCTGAAGTGTGAACACGACTATGATTGTAGAAAGTTAAAATATATAAATATGGGAGTCGGGGGAGTTTTAGCAAAGGCAGACGAACAATATATTTACACAAAACATGATGAAGGGCAGACGGGGATAGTCTCACTTTTACCAGCACCCTTTCTCTTCTTGTTGTGGTGTACAGGCACCTGTTGGAGTCTGCAGAATATTTTCCATGTGAATGCATCATTTTCTGCTTTTAATGGCTCTGTGACTTTCCTCAGAGTGACACATGTTAGTTTGATCTGTGACTTTAAATGCTGCTGCTGTGATTTTTACACAGTGTGAATGAGGTCTGAAATTAAATGTGGCGCCAACTTGTTATGCAACACAGCTTTTGTAATAGTTTTCCTACTGGCCCGTGGTTTTGTGGCTCTCTGTGTTGGCACTGATGCGTTATGTGATCCATGCAGGTCGGTTATTCCTCGAACCGGTGCCTGTTAATTTCTAGAAATGAATTGGAGTTTGTGTCGCTCATTTTGGTTCTTTTAACAGCTTTTGAAATACTTACATAATGGATATTGACACTATTGGCCTGAACTTTTATTTTCCTTGACTAAATGTTTCCTATGTGGCATTCTGGGAGTTGCAGAGGTTTTTCCAGGCATTTTGGTTAAATAGGCTTTTGTGTAAGTCCCAGAAAAGAGGCGTGTCTCTCTCACAGCAGGTTCAACAGACATAACAGCAAAGTCCTTCTTTAATTCAGACCTAAACACATTTTTATTTTTATGCAACAGGAACTATAAGGACTGGACGTGTTGCACAATATTTTTTTTTTAATGAAAATGTACAAAATAAAAAAAAAAAATAGTTTTGCAAAGTTTCAGAAACTACAGACACTTAAAAAAAAATACATGCATTTAGAAACAGTTCAAATGTCACCTAAGAGAAAAAGAAACAATATATTAAAATAAGGCAAAAATAGTTTGTTTACATAGATAACACATGGGGGCACAGACTGCCTTTCATTATTTAACATTAAAATAAAACAGAATATAATATTTATTTTATTAGCTAACTATAAGTTTGTTTTGAGACATGGCACATTAAGAAAGAGAAAGAAACACTAAAGCATTTCAAAGGTTTAGATTAACAGGATGTCTGATTCATCAGATCTAAAGTCTTTGTTTTGATGCGTCAGCAGAGTTTTTGGAGTCTTTGTGTCTATGACTCGATGTCCTGCAGCGTGTCTGTGATCTCGATGTGCGGCGCTATGATGTTTCTGTTGGGCTGCGTGCGCCCTGAGCGGTGACAGCAGTCCCTCAGCTGCCTAAACACTCCGTGTAGACTCTCTCGACACGGCCTGTGCGTGAGCAGCACGAGCAGGAGGCTGGCGCTGCTCCCTGCGAACAGCACGAACTCGGCCACGCTCAGAAAGGCGCGCTCCTGAGGGCTCAGCTTCGCCTCCTTCGGCTCTTTCAGTTGTGCCCCTCTCACCAGCGCCACGCCGTAGAAGAGCTGGCAGAAGAACATCACCACCGTGACCGTGAGGAACACGGGACCCTCCTCAGAGCCGGAGAGGAAGCGCCCTTTAGATTTCCACTGGCGGACGCAGCCGCCTATCAGAAGCCCCAGTTGGAGGATGTAGGGAATCAGAAAAGCCAGGCAGAACCTCGCAGCTGCATACGACACGCCAGCAATCACTGGATCCATGAAGCAAACGCGGTCTTCCGGCAGACCACGGAGCCCTGCCAGCAGCAGGGAAATCAGGATAGAAGTCAGGACCACCACGGCCGCACAGACCCAGGGCTTCCTCAGGAGGGCGTGGGACGGCGGGTCCAGGGTGAGAACGTACGCCATGAGCACCAAGACCAGCAGGCCGCACAGAGAGGTCATGTTGATGGCGAAGGAGAGAGCAGCACAGCCCAGCCCAGTGGTCTCCAGGTAGTCAGGTTTGTAAAGAAGGTGGATGGAGAGGAGCAGAAGCAGCAGCTGGAGCCCACAGAAGGCCCAGAGCAGGCAGTCGAGCCAGGCCAGCCGCCTGTGGGCTCTGTAGGTCTGGATGAAGCTGTAGAGCAGGAAGCAGCCCGCGATGAAGCCCAGCCCGGCAAAGAAGATGTAGACATAGTTGGCTCTGGAGGTTATGTCATTGGCTGCAATTTTGGGCGGGACGGTAGCAGTGGAGGTGTTCACGATGGTGGAGCTGTCAGAGAACAGAGCTGGGGAGCTCCTCTCTGTGGTTATCACGTCCACCGTTGTATTAGACTAGAAATAAAGAGAGAAAACACCCACTGATGACATCCTGTCCTCTGCAGCATCATCCACTGTTTGTCAAGCATTTCCTCCCATCAGGGGACGAACAGACATTTCTTTGAGTATAAGTGTGTCTACAAATCAGCTGCTCGTTTAGGGCAGAAGAACAGGTGGAAAAACATTGTTCGAGGAAAAAGCTTATGTCATTTATCAGCTGTTTTTAACACGCTGTGAATCAATACATTTTCCACAGGAACACACTCTTGCAACATAAAGAGCATTTCCTTCCTAAATTAACTCAAAGTTGAGCAAAAACTGTAAAAACTGGAAGCCCTGTTTCTGGATTGCTTAACTTGTGTATACGGTGGTGACCAGTAAAAATGTTTTCTTTCTGAAATCTGCTCTGCGACCACATGTCCCCGTCGGCCAGTCTTTGTCTGCCTGCTCAGTAAAAACACATGTTTCCACTTACCATTTCTGCTTCCGTCACCCGCTCGCCTTGTGTGTATATCCACCAGCCCGACGCTGCTGACTGACTGACTGACTCAAAGCTCTGAAAATGATGCTCGCTGCATGGACACGGCCGCTCTCTCTCAACGACTTTTTATATTTCTGTGGGCTAAACCCCGCCAGCATACTTTTAGAGTGACTTCGTGGACATGTGATCAGAATCTTTTCCTCCCCTCCCTCTTT